>CM050668.1:9222500-9320000 GCA_027574665.1 Rhynochetos jubatus | reverse complement strand
TAAACAGTTTTTATGACAGCTCAGAAGACCCATAAAACCTCAGAAACTTGGCATCACAGAAACAGGTGAGAAAAGTAACACTTATCCTAATTAAGAATAGTATTTGCTAGTTAAGAGTACGCGCCTTGTACTGTGCATTATCCACACACGTGCATATGCTGCACGTGCATAATTCTTGCAGATTCAGCAAAAGCTTTAGAAAACCTCTAAGTAATAGTTCAAAAAGTCTCTTAAGTACTTGTATCACTTTAACATCAAATAAAGACAACAGGACTTACATCTTTAACATTTGTCTTACATAATCTAATCAATATGAGGTCTCGGTGGCAGGAATACAATGGACACTACGTGTATATACAGTTCCACCCACTTAGGCTCATGCTGCTGTAGGGATTTTTAAAGAAGTGGTTGTTGGTGTATGCCAGAGCAAGATCAAAGTCTGATTTATGCTACACGACTAATAGCCAATAGTTTGTCCACATCATCTCTGAATCAAAACCTACCATTTTTCAATAGATGCACTAAAAATAAATGTAAAAATTCAAGAAAGGCATCACATAGAATTTCAATGCGCAGTTCAGTTTGGACTGCCAATAACAATTGTTAATCTATCTTAAAATCGTTAATATGACCAGGTACACTATAATAATCTATGCTTCCTAACAGCACCAGATCACCCCAGTCCCAGATCATGGTTCCTCAATGCTAGACCATCTGAGAGCACTCAGACCCAACATTTCAGGGGATGCAGGGGCTTCCTGCAAGTACCACCCTCTTATAAGGAAGGAAAAACAATTACATTAGCTCAACGGCCATACAGCTTGGTTGGGTCATCAAAGCACTTCTACAGATATGAGAACAAACCAGCAAACTTGTAATTCATGGTTTGCAAGCTGAAGTTGGCAAGTAAGAACAGCAACAGGGTGAAACAATGCCATGAGTCTTTTATTTGGGAAAAAGGCAAGGATGTGACAAAGTTCATGGTGTTCAGCAGCTCTTTCTTTGTCTCTCTCTTGACAGAGATCAAATTTGCTTCCCAAATCTTAGTATGTGCATCTCAAGCCCCCTAATTCAGAAATGACCCAAAGTAAAACATCCATATCTAAACCCAAATACCCTTCCTGTGTGGGAAGCACATGCATTTGGAAATAACACACAGTCAACAGACAACCCATTCCTCCTTATGAGACTTCAAGTGAACTCATGCACAAACTGGCATAACTTACAGAGCAAAAATCTTACAGGTTGAGCAATGGTGTCTTCAAAGTGAACTTTATCATGCTGTCCCGCAAAAGAAACCAACTACCCTATTTTAAGAAACAAGGAATACAGAATTACGTCAGGTATCTGAGCACAAGCAGGCACTCGAGTCATGACATTTATCCAACTGGTCTGTGTCCCACCACCGCCCGGTTGAACTACAAAGGACAATCTGCAAGAGTATATCTTTTTTATACTGTTTATTTTACCACTAATTGTGCTGGTGTGATATAATGGGGCAGGGAAGAAAATAAACAAGCAGCCAGTGCGTGTGGCTATCTGCTTAAAAATAGTTCAGATGGGCTGAGGTTTTAGCCTTTATCTCACTGGCTGACCTTGCTAATACAGTATGTAGATCTCTTGCCAGCTAATCGGCGGACTGTAAAGCATGGTTTCAAGCTGTGGGCAATGATCTGTAACAGGAATGAATGAGTGGGTTTTAGCAGCCAGGATCTGTAGCCTACTATCTGTATCTGACAGCTGTCACCCTCCCGACAGAGGCCAAGGCCTAGCCCTGCATTTAAAAGCAGCATGGCTGATCAGATTACTAGGACAGTGTGTCAGAACTGACTGCACTGAACTAGAGAGACAGAAAGTAAATCTATAAATAGCAGTTCTGCTTGTCTCCATGAACCACTGAAGGATAACCAATATTGAACAGCAAATGCAATGTTTAGTCTCTGAAGCCAGTGGAATACAGTTCCTTTGAGATCAGAAGACGCTGCCTGATGATGTAAGGGTCGGGCACAGGCTGCTTTGTGGGCAGGCAAGTCGCTATCGTGGCAACAGCAACGGCTGTGTTTGCAAAAGGAAATAACGCGCTAAAACGTTCTGTGTCCTCACGATGTTGAAAGCAACATAGCAGCAAGTCACCTTAGACCAAAGCCACCTTTGTAAAAAAAGCACACGTAAAGCCAGCCATTCCCTGGGGAACCCCAGCACTCAAACAGATGGTACAATAAAATGAGAGCCTCTCCGTCTGATATCTACTATACATGTGAACCAAGTTTTCAGCCCGAATGGTTCAGCTTTGAAGGAAACTCAAAGGCAGGGATGTTGGAACTGTGGCTTCCAAAGGCCACGGTGACAGCAAAGCTCGGTTACTGGACATCAAGGAGCTAGAAAGGACCTGACCAGCATTCTGCCGTATGTATCAGCTCTCTGAGGAGCCATTCAACACCCTTAGAAGATTCTGCTGATAAAAACAGAGTACCTGAAAATTTGTAAACATCTTGCAAACACAGCTCAGAGGTCAGTGGAGAGGAATGGAGATTGGGATCACAGGCCAAGGCAAAGAAACCAGAATAATGTGGTGAGAATAATGTGGTAGATCCCATACCATTGCTGAACTGTCAGGTAATACCAGAGGCTACTGTAGGCAAAAGAGAGGCCCAGAAAGATCTCAAATGACATGAGGAGCTGCAGTTGTTTAGCCTGGAGAAGAGGAGGTTCAGGAGAGACCTTATTGCTCTCTACAACTCCCTGAAAGGAGGGTGCAGAGAGGTGGGGTTCGGTCTCTTCTCCCAGGTGACAGGACAAGAGGAATCAGCCTCAAGTTGCACCAGAGGAGGGTTAGATTGAATATTAGGGAAAATTTCTTCATGGAAAGGGTTGTCAGGCATTGGAACGGGCTGCCCAGGGAGGTGGTGGAGTCACCATCCCTGGAGGGATTTAAAAGATGTGTGGTTGAGGTGCTTAGGGACAGGGTTGAGTGGTGGGCTTGGCAGCGCTAAGTTAACGGTTGGATCTGATAATCATAATGGACTTTTCCAACCTAAAAGATTCTATGATTCTATGAGGAGTCCTGGGTCTGTCCCTTTTGCAGTAGAAACCAGGAGATAGCAGCCTTTTTGTCACAGTTCTGAACTGGGAAGGGTCACGCGCTGCTCTGTCAGCCTGTGTGTGCTCCTGCTGACGAGATGCAGGGTTATGTCCAAGGATGATCAGGGAAGAGAAACAAGACCATGGTTGGTCTTATGCTTATCCTGGTCACTGCCAGCTGGAGTCGTGCTCTGGCCCCAGCACGTCTCAAGCCAGCAGTTCCATGTATGCTTTACAGGCAGCAACTGACTCCACACACTGAGGGTTGTTTGATCTATTCTGTCCTCCGTGCGGGAGAAGACTACACACCGCCATCATACAGGAGTCAAGTACAACTAAAAGCACAACGCATCGACTCAGCTACACAGATGAACTTTTTACATTGAAAATAAAGAATAATTGAACACAAAAGAATATAACTTTTACATCGCTAACAAAACAGAAAAAGCCCACCTCAGCTAACTCAAGGTACACAAGTGTGGCTGTCCACCTTACAAGCACCTAAGACGGGTGAGACAAATCAGACACAAGAAGGCCAACCAGCTCAGTACCTTGTCTCCTACAGAGACCCTTAGCAGCAAACACCCGGCAAGCACGCCCTCATCCCTCCCTACAATATGCTTTTTGCAGCTCAAGGACTTCTGAGCCGGAGGTGGGGCCCCCATCTTTTAAAGCTGGGCATGGATTTTTTCCCCATGAATTTGAAAGTAGAATGAAGATAATATTTGTCCCCTGAACTGAAGAACAAATCAAAATCTTACCAGTCCATAGGTTTCAAAACAGCAATTTACTGGTACCCAAGTGCCATGCTTATCCTTGGCCACAGTGATGAATTTCACTAATAGCTGAATACTTTTATCAGTGTGTTTTTCTCAGGTAATTTAGTGCTCGTGATAAGGTCCTCAGTGGCAACCCTGGCAGCTGGCTCCCTCTGCACGTCAGCAAACCCAACAGTGTCTGTGCTACCTTCCTCACACTGTCCCCGGCTCGCATTGAGCCCGACCTGGAGGAACTGTACCTGGGGCGAGCGGCCAGTTCAGCGACTGGGAGTGCCCTGGTCCCTCTGCCAGGCCTGTCACGGAGAGTGCCAGCGTAGTGGTGGCAGTGCGCTGAGTGCACCCGCCTGCGGGGACCGGGGCTGGCACCCAACGCGCTCCTTCCACGCAGGTTACCGAACAGTCGTCAGATGGCAACGGCTCCTCGCGCGGCTGCAAACCAGTGACCTACATTACCGCTCCCCTGAGCCATCCGAGACCCCACGGTTTCTCATTAGTAACAGATTCTTATTTATTCCATATAGTCAGTGGCTTCTGCCAATAGACAGTGCACTCCTAATTAAAAGCTGACTTCTTTCATAACCTACAAAGTCCTGTTTCCACCTCTGCCCCAACAGGCAGAGAAATGTGAGCCTTTGCTGTGGCCGAGCTTGTCCTCCATTTACAGGCAGATTCCACCGACAAAGTGAAATGCATTTTGTTTTATTTTTTTAAAGACAGCATAAAGCAACAAAGTTTGAAGGACATCCAACATTTATGCTGTGTGCCCACTTAATATCACAAGGGACTTTCCACAGGAGCAAAGGTTTTCTTAATAAAGGGTCTCATTGGCCGGTTGGATCAAATCATGTATACACTGATATTTTGCTTCTGGCAATACCTTAAACCCACAGTTAGGCAAGTGTAGAGATTGCAGTGGCCTTGAAACTGTAGCATGGTTTATACATGGTATACACATCTTTGAGGATTTGGAGAAATCTACAAGGGATCTAATGCTTTTCCACCTATTGACATTTACAAAGCAGTTTAAATCATGCATGAGAGGCCTCAGGCACATGTAGTTCACAAAACATAACGCTGCACTCCCAGGGAATTTAAGCTGACCAATGCTCTTTATTAGAACCGACAGTGAAAGACAGCTATTGCAAAATCTGTACAAGAAATGCAACGCAAAGATGACAGATTTAATGCCAGTGGATATATTATGCAGATTATCCAACTCAAGCCTTGCTTGTTAAATAAGTTTCATGCCTTCCTCACTCCCACTGCCCCTCTTAGGAAATATCCTCCCTGGCTTTATCAAGGGAGCTGTTCCCTAAATTCCTTGATCAATCACCTGCTTTCCAGGACTTCAGACAGGCCGAGATAGCTCTGAAGATCAGACAGCGATGCTTAAAGAGTGGAAAACAGTTAAACCTTTTCACCTAACAGCGCAACAGTGCCATGCACATACGAGATTCATACCTTAAAAACTTAACAGCTATTTTGCTGATGAAAGAATAGGAAGGATTTTAAGGAATCCATCATCTCTGACAAGTCACCTTGAAGCTATGAATTCCCAGTGCAATATAATTCTTTGAATGTATGCTTCTGCTATGTACATACAAATGAAGAGCAAAATCCTGGGATCCTTGCCCAAGTTTTGATCAGTTCTTAATTAAATTCTGAAACTCTCTAATATAGATTATCTGGGAATCAGTCTTCCTACCAGGAGAAAGAGATTACATGTAATTTGACTGATCTTAAAGCTTGTGAATGGTGCTTGAGACATACATGTACATGAGAGCATTCAGTGTTCTTCACGTGGATGTATCACGTGCAAGCAACTAGGGTCCACGTTGTATACAGCAGTTTTGTTGAAGATGTGAATGTCAACTACTAACGAGTACACCGGCAGCCTCCCGGAACTCTGTGTTCAAGTGTCCAGACATGTAAAGATTGTATTTACACACATATATAAAAATACAAATATTAAAAATGCATTTAAAATAAATAAAAGTTTGTGTATAAAATGCATGCAACTATGTCCATGCAGACCCAGGTATCTATGTATTACATTGCGTATGTGTATGTGCGTGCATATGCATGTGTATATTTTACATGTACTCAAAATTTGTAAATTATCAGTTACATGTTCATTGACCGGCAAATAGGAAACTAAAATGTTTCTTTTTTTAAACTGATTGATGGAAATTAAAAGTTTTAAAGAAAAACTTAGCCTTGCAGTGACATCTCTGAACTATTATTAGTGGCTTACCTAGCTAGGTCACACTACCTAATAAAAATACTATGCTTAATATCACACTATTGGTACCACACAAGTGCTATTGGCAAATTGAAATCACTACTTTTTGGTGCAAATAGGAAGCAGAAACAGATGTAGACTAACTGCTTAAGGGAAATCAAGGGAAGGGAATGCTTTTCACAATACCAGTTTGGTTTTCCTTTAAATCCCTAACTAAAAAAAGCAGTGAAAACCCCTTCCAAAATGCATTCGATGAGTATAAGTGCAAACAAGCTTAATGGGGCCTATTTCCAATCATGCTTTTGTTACTGGTTGTAAAACACATGGCAGAGCATAAAGCATGACTCCAGCGGAGACATGAGAGGCATTTAACACTCATATGTAACTCCACCTCTTCAGAAATTAGACAGATAACATAACAATGAATGTTTCATAAGATTTTAGAGCTTGATTCACTGCTGACGGAAATTGGTAAAAAGGTTATAATTGACTTCAGTGATACTGGATCAGGGCCCTAAATAGAACAGGAACCTGCACGTTGTAGAGGGAGAGAAGTTAAATCTGCTCAGCTGCTTTGTTCCCAGGTTTTTCTAAAATACCTTTGCCATGGATACTGCAGCTTTCTCACCGGAGCGAGGGGGCACCAGGTCAGAACCAGGTTCAGCAGACTCCTCAGGGAAGGGTTACAGCAGCAGTTAATCACATCTCACTGACCACAGGATCATCGGGGCAACAACAGCCGTTCTTTAGCAGTTTCACTGATTTCTGTGCTCACACACTACCTATGGGATGCCTCAAGCTTTTTCATGCAATTCTGTATATTAAATCAGAGATAACTTTTCCCATTGCCATAGATTTTCATCAACTAAGAAGAATTGCTGCAGAAATACTGCTATCAGTTCACATCAAGGAAGAAGCAGTAAAATTAATTTTAAAAAGCACCTAAACGTTACTTCTATACATACAGTGGCACTGTGATACCGGCTAGTCTGCCAGGGAAATATAAATGCTGTCATAGTCACCCACAAACTTGGGAGACTGGTAGCAAAACAGCAGTGCAAGAGTGGGATAACTCATAAACCACTGAACAAACTTCTACAAATGCCCTATGAGCTTTAAAACATCGAAATTCATCACACACGTCAAAATCCTGATGCTGAACCATTTACATAGTGTTGATAATTGGCAAGAAATAAATACCCAGGGAGGAAAAAAAAACCCACCACAAAATCAAACTGTAACCTCAAACTGTATCACTGAGGCTGTTAAGCTAATGACTCTGAGATTGCCAACAGTTTTGTGCGTAACAACTCCACTACTGAAACTCAAAGGAACTTACTAATATCAAAACAGTTTATCTGAAAACTAGGCAGAGATTATTTAGCAGAAATAGCATGGAAGAAATATCTTGCCTCAATAAAACCAACATGCAAGCAGCTTTCTTGATCAAACTGTGGTTAGACTCAGTGAAAACGTAGTAGCAATATGAAATAAGCCAAGATTGTTTACCTTCAATAGCCTATAAATATCCTTCTAGGGGTAGAACAGCTGCTCTACTGAGGGAATACACATAGGCAGTACAATTCCTCATCTATAATTATAAGAATAAACTATATTTCACATTCCTTTAATTTCCAGGCCTGGTCTTTGATTTTCACATCTCATACAGAGACAATGAGACGGACTTCCCGGAGAGCCCGGCACTGGTAGTATGTGGAGCCCAACGCTGCAGGTAATTCAGCCTGGTCAGGCAAGGAGGCACAAAGCAAGCTCATCTACGGTCACTGCTCAGGAGAGGGGAGTGCCACCCCTCTTCAAGGCAGAAGTCTTCGTAGGGAAAGAAGTGACTTAAACTAGAAGCCACAAACACATCTCTGCATGGATTCTCCACGCTGAGGCAGTTATGGCAAAGGAGCCATCCTCACACAGGCAACCCAGCCCCATGGGTGTTTGGAGTCGGTCTGGGGACTCAAACCACCTTAGGGCAGGAAGGGTACCAGAGATGCTGCTGGAGGGCTGCACATCCCCATTGCCGGCAGAACAACTACACACGGTCCATTAACTGCAGCTCGAGCCATGAGGCTGCCCCGATGGTGCTGAGAGGACCCACTACCACTCTGTAGTGTGTGCAAACACTGTCAAAACCAAAAGTGGCTCTATCACACGGGCATCCATGCACATGGGAGAAATTGGGTCCAGGCCATAAACAGAGACTACATTAAGCAGGCTTCAAATAGCGTAAAATACAGTAAGACTGCGATCTTCTGCATATACAAACAACTTCTTTGCTTTGCTCTGATCCAGTGGTTCATTTAAAACATTTCTATCTGTCCTGTGACTGGTTCATTGCCATCTCTGGCCAGTCCCCAGTCTGTTACTAATTGGCACCGCTGTTGTCAGGCTTGGGAATGAGGCCAGGGCCAGAACAGACAAAAAAAAAAAAAAAAAATCCCCCACGCATTCCCCAAAATGGCTCGTTCTCACTGGGGGCATTACTGATACAAGCACACGGGAAGGCTACGTAACCGTGCTGCTGCCCTTGTTCTCTGGAAATGGAGCTCGCTCTCAAGGGGACATTGATCTCAACACACTATTTAAAAATGCATTAAATACATTTTTTCTCTATATATTTGATAGATATAATTATGGCAGTCCCTAGAACAACATGCCTGTTTGTAGACTGCTTTCAAATTCATCTAATTTGTATTGCCAGATGGTATGAATGATTGCTACAGATAAACTTTGGATACGTTCCATTATTAATTGACAGAAGCATGGTCACAGCAGAACGCTCATCCCACACCGCATATCTGACAATTAATGGTTAAAAGATGAAACACTGAGGAAAAAATGAGTCCCATGAGTCCCAGGTCCTATTTGGTAGCCTTGAGAGCTAAATTTAAACAACCAAAATGTATTATGCTCTTAGATCTCTACACCGACTTCCTTGCACTTGTACAATTTCCAACCCCACCAACAGCTCTTCGCAAAAGGCGGGCTACAATCACGGCGTGCCACACCGTGGGACTGGGGCACAGCACAGGAGGGTGAAGTATGACAGTCTTACGGCAGGTTCAAGAAATCCGACGGGTGTAACAACCAAACGTCTCACATGAGGCTCATTGCAGGTGGTGGGTTTTAGGCTGGTATTCTACATAAACCACAGACGCAGGCATTGTAACGAAGAGCGTTAAACGTCGTGTGTTGTAGACACTTTATCAAGACACTTGCACCTGAAGTAATGGTGAAGCCCCGAGGAAATGGGAATACCTTGAATCTGTGTGTTTTAGAAAACTCGCATCTAATGATCATGTCCTCAATGAATTAAGCAAAAGCTGAGAAAAAGCCAAGTGCTTAACTGATTAAAATGCCTCATTTTCCAAGCTATTCCACCAGAACACAATATATACCTACAGAACCTTTTTTAAAACAGGAGAAATTAAGAACCAAGAATCCAAAGATTTGGGATAAAGAACATTTACCAGTGACACGGACCTGAAATACAAACAGATGATGAAGGATGTCCTAAGATGTGAAAAAAGAAAAAGAAATGCTTTTTAGCTTCTTGACTTGCAATGGTTTTTCCTCTTCCTACATACTGAACAGCGTGACACATCTTAGAGACAATATTTATACTTACAGCAGAACTTTCATCTGCAAACTCTTGCATGTCGTATAGATTTGCACACACCTTCTCATACACACACATACTGAACATAAACAGCCGAAAGGTGTATAAATCACTTCATCTGAGGTAGAACAATATGGCAAGTAGGTGGAGAACACCTGTACTGTATCGTGACCTAGAGACCGATGTGAATAGGGCTGTAATTGCAATGGCAGTCGCTTCTGTGGAGATGAGGAAGAATACCAAAATCCCAAATGAAGTTTGACTGGCGCAGGCAGGCTAATAACCTCTTCTCTGCCCTCCTGTACACACCAAATGACTATAATGATATGCAATGATCACAGATCTGCACAAGTTCAAAAGCTGAGCTGTGGATTCAGGTCTTTAATGATGTTAAGACACTGATTTGTATGTGCAGAAGGTAAATATGCCTGGCAAAAAAACAATTTGTGAAGGACACAGACTTCCTTATTGTTTTATTTGAGTTCAGGTACTGCACCACGCTACCCGCTGGTGTGTTTCTGAAATCTTTCCTCAGTCCTATCGATTGCTGTCTTTCCTCTGGCTGGTATATATGGCATAAACACAAAGGTGATACTTCCAGCCAGCATTGGATCTGACTGTTCCCGACAACTCCTGTGATACGGCCACCGCAGGGACTTGAGGACACATCTGTGAGTAGATGTAGTAGCTGCCATCTGCACGAACTGCATTATTTAACTGCATTGGCACTGATTAACATTTGCTGTAACCTATGGTAATGGGCTCTGGGGGCTTTCCATGTCTGCTACACAGTGGCAGCTGATGTCTCCTGCTCCATCCTTAAAACAGGATGTTTTAATTTTTAATGGAGCACATGTTCGATTGGCTATACAAACAGGCTAATCTGCAAAGCATGTGCTCAATAACAAGCCAAGCTATGCAGCCAGAATAACAACACTGCTTTGCCATGCACGAGATGCAAAAGGCTTCCTGCTTTATGCCACCATCGCTCAGCACTGATGGTCAAGAGAAATGACTGTGCACGTTCCCCATTTTCAACAGCAGCCCTTAGGAATTAGCTACTTCTTTAGCTGCACCGCGGGCTGCCAGCTCATTTCTCATTTGGGAAACTAAACTGGAGAGTTGACAAAGTTCAGGTGCCTGGAACAGGAATCACGTCGGTGCAGCAGAAGCATCCAGAGGCAAAACTCCAGCGTCCGCTGGGAGGGGAGAGCTCGGTCGGGGCCGGTGCACTCAGAATAAAAATAAGCTGGTGGGCATTTATGCAGACAGCAGAGAAGCCGATGCTCCCCTGTTGCGGAAAACAATATATGAATAAAATTCTTCATGTCCATTCCTTCTCTGAGATCTCATGTAATCCATAGACATTCTCCTCCAGGGCATGTCTGCTAAATCATGATGTCAACGTTTTGTGTTTAAAAGTATAGCCAGCCTCTACGACGCTGCTTGGTTTCGCCTGCATAAGCTCAGATGCATTTTATTTGTGCTCCCAAAGAGAAGACCCTAGAGACGAAGGCTGTAACGCAACGTTTTAACCTATTCGTGATAGGTGGAGGGAGACTACCGTAATCACAAGTGCTCTCCCTTGAGACAGCATTTTTGGGGTGGGATACAGCCCCTAACTGAAGTCCTGCAGCCAAGCAAGTAACTAAGATCCCTTTTACAACAGACACACACTCACAAAAAAAGGAGAAAAATGAAGGCACTGGCCTGACATGTATTTGTTGGGGTACGTGAAGCAGATGGATAGGAATCCAGGAATCTCAGGGGTTGAGGTTGCCTGTGAAACCTTGTCAGGTTATTCATTTTCCAAACTGAAAGAGTTTGCTTCTGTTTCAGATTTTTTTTTTTTTTTTTTGTCAGAAGCATGTTTTCCAAAGCTCAGCAGGTTTTTGTTCTGTTTCTTTGAATCACTTGTTGCCTCTGACCTGATTCGTCTACAGAATATGCCAAATGTGTAACAAGCATGGGCTGATTAAACAATTAATGGATTGCTATTTCAGGACAGCCTCATCTTGCACCAAACCTGTACTCATGACTGTTTCTGAAGCATAAACATGAACTGACCTTTCAAAAAGGTCACTTTTATTTTTTGGTGTTTTCTTCCATGATGAATCGTGCCTTTGAGAAAGGCACTAAATTATGGAGCCTTTCAATGGACATAAAAAAGTTAGAGGAATGTTAAGAGGAATTTCATTCCTCTGGTCTTCACAAAGTACACATAGAAAGCTGTTTCATGGCTTGGATTAGTAAATACATCTAACGAGCTAAGGAACACCTTTTCCTGCCTTAAGACATGAATTTCGAAGATACTAATGTAATTATCCCTCTCGTAAGTGGCCAGCCAGGTCTCAGTGCAAGAACTTCGGCACTGAGAAATGTATTTCTATTTTTTGAACCAATGGATCCATCTCCAGCAGTGGTTGGCTGCTGGAGAACAGACCTGGCATTCACCCTTTGCTAATGATTACCCTGGAAACATATGTGAAACATCAGACTGATGCTGCTTCTTTTAGGTTTTTGCAAGCTGTTGGAATATTCCAAAAGACACATACAAAACCCATCGTTAAATTCATAGTAAACCTAGAAGAAGGGACAAAACATCCTCACACAGCAACCTAAAATCCCCGCCTGTGAATGCTGCTAGGTCCTGGGCGGAACAACATGAGAAATCCCAGCCTGAGGTTAAACGCTCGGTCTCCTTCCATCAGCACTATCAGACCAAGTGCCTGAGCTGATCTCTACAATAGCAAGATCTGAATCAGTGAGGACAGTATTAGAGTTTAAAGATGAAATGAATATTGATTGGGGTGTGCTGAAGTCCATGCGCCAAAGCAAGCTTTGAACCCTTTTGATAAGAAACCCAGTCTACTTGAGAAGTCAAAAACTCCCAGGAATGGAACCAGATTCTCAGTTTCCACAATCTATTGACATCTGAAGGGCAAATAGGAGCTCTCCGGTTATCTTTGCATCTATCACAATCACCCTTATCATGTATGAATTAGTTCTCAGCATAGTAGCAATCATCTGAGCCCAAATTTCAGGCAGTCTGGGGACAAAAAAGCCAAAACCATGAAATCCAGGTCTCTTACTTATGCAGTTGGGAAAGCTGAATTCATCTCATTTGTAACTCAGGAAGGTTTAGTCTGCCCTACAGAAACCGAAAAGCTGCTACATTAATGCACAAGGGTGTCCTTTCCATCAAGTTCCTTAATTAGCTTATCTGGAGAAAAAACTATACCAATCAAATTAAATATTAATCACATATAAACTGCTGATCACAATCAGCTGGGGGTTCACGCATGCAGAACGTAGGGATCGCAGTGTGATTTCTTTTCCCAGAGAGTTTCCTCCTGCTCTCTTTCCATTGCCAATTTAGCAAATTCATATAAAAAACAAAGCCTGAGTTTTCCAAGTACAACATTAACAACAGACCAGAAGTTTTTCTACACTAAAATACTGAACAGAAAATTCAGTTCCTTTAAATCTTTCTAAATCCTTGCCTCTGATTGGGTTCATTAATAAACATGCTGGTTTTGTTACAGGGAGTGACATATGGCATAATCCGCTAACAGGAAGAAGTATTTTGCATTTTATTGTAGAAAACAAACATGCAAACAGGTTTTCACAGATGGCTTTCTTAGCTTCTGGGAGGGAAAAAAAAAAGCTTAATAATGCCTGAAAACAATTCTCCCCCCCCTCCTTAAAAGAAGAGAAGGAAAAAAATTTTGACTGGAACTGCTTTTCAATTAAAATAAGTTCTACTCTACGTATCATCTGTACACCAACTTCCTTTATACCACTGCTATGTCTTTCGTTATGCATGAAATAAAAGCCTATCAACTTGCCAGTATCTGACAATAGGTACCCAGGAAAAAAAAAAAGGGTGAAATTCTTGGCTTTAGTTAACTGCTCAGTGCTGTGAGAAAACCTCCAAAGTAACCACAGAAGACTTTTAATCAGGAGGAATTTGGATCTTGGTAACTAGACCTCTGGCCATATTCCCTCATCACTCTCTGGGCTTGAACTCATGTGATGATGTGAAGTCCATGGTCCATACCTTGTAAAAATATTGTGTTATTTAAAATCTAAGTCATGAATAAGATGCAGTAAGTCTGAGAAATATTTTATGTACACAGGTTGTAATACTTAAAAGGCAGAGCAACTTCAACTTATGGTCATTGTCACTCAGACATGCCACACTGTTCCCTCATCACCTTCTCACCACAGCTTCCTGGAAACAAGACAGACCTCACTTTGAACTTCACGGTGCCCTTTGTGAGGTCAGACCTGCAGGATAAGTCTTCTCTTCTGTCCATCATATCCAGCATTCTGCAATCCCAAGGCAACTCAGTTCCCTTCCCAACCCATATCATCAAAGCTCCTTGCAGCAAGCACAGACCTGTCTGTGTATCTCCTAGAACTGCGATTTCTACTGAGAACAACCAAGCCTTATGGCCTAGAGTAGTACACCGGACTTGTCTTTGGTCTGATGTTAAACACATCCTTTAAAAATAGCTCTGTCATTTCCACTTGACTGAATCTCTGCCTACCTCACCATGTCCAGACTAGAGAGGTAGGTGATAACTTGACATACGGTGGGAACAATTGACAGTGAAGACGTCAGACCCATCAGCGGGGGGAGAAGTGTTTGAACGACTTGCTTGCGTGGGGGTTGCAAAATGCCACCTTACCATCACCCAGAAAGAACCATGCAAATGCAACCGCTTATGAATGCGGAAGCAGGTCCCTGTCCTGGGGTCTGAAATGTTGAGCTGTCCCTTCCATACCTTTGGTGGAGGTGAATGCTCATCCCTATACAGACAGAAGGCTGTGGCAGCCTTGCAGATAAGGCAGCGGTGGAATCAGGAGTGGTCCTTCCTGATAATTTCCATTAGTATCACTAGGACTCTCAATACCAGAAGGAAATACATCCCCTGACATGAAGGGCAGTGCATTCAAAGATCCCTGGGACTGCAGACCCTGCCTCAAACTTTGGGAGGACCACACATTTCCTAAAGTAGCAAAGCTTAGATGGCTTGTTACTGCCATGCCAGTCTCACGGGAGTAGGAAAGACCAAGTGGTTTCCATACCACTGAAAAGGAGGCTCAGGTCAACCCATGACCTGCAGGTTCCAGGCTTGCCCTTGTGCTAAAATATAAAGGAAATGCTGCAGAAGCTTCCCGCACTAGGTGTGCTTAAGGGCTCATGCTATCTACATGGCGAAAGCAGCCAGACGAACTCCCGTGTCTCTTCTGCATAAGGAAACTGAGCTGACGGCATTTAATCAGCTCCAAATTTACACCACTGATCACCTTTTCCATTTAATCACAACTGCAGCCTTTCAAGAAGTAATTCCCTTTGGTTAAAATTAACAATGACAGGCTGTGTTTTTACACACTGTTGAAATGTGTAAAACAATCAGATGGAGGAAAAAAAAATATGCCCTCCTTTTTCAGAGCTGATTTACGATATATATGCAAACCCTATTAAAGTTAAACCATGCTTTTCAATGAAATGAGGATTTCCAACAAGCTGCTCTCCATTTTATTTAAGGATCCCAATGACTGATACAAACGGTGGTAATCAGCTGTATTGCTAATATAGGATATTCGGGCTAGGAGATAACATACTTAACCCTTAAGTGAGAAATAGCTCATAAATCACAAGCACTTTGTGGGGAAGTATAATATGACCCTCTCTTGTGAGCGGAAATCAAATGACATCCTGCTGAGACACACTGTACTCCTTTCGCCAAAATCTAAAGGTTAAATATAAAGAGAAATTAATGTAGAGCAGGAAGAAGATCAGGGGAAGCGGGGACAGGAGTAGGCAGCGAAGAGGAATGCAAATATCTAAATAGGTGGGTTTATCTTATCCTGACAGATAAAACTGGGGGGATGTTGTTAGGGCTTGGAAGAGAAGGAAAGGTCCCAGGAAGTGGCAGGGCCTGGCAGACACCTTCTAGCAGTCCTGAATGAGGGGTACCCACCTGCGTCATCCAAAGGCTAAACAGCAACAGGAGCCCTGGGTAAGGGGATGCCAAACGCGTGTGGAGGTCTCAGCCCCCACGCACGTCAGGCGAAAAAACCACTCTGGCTAGCACAGGACACTGTGCCAAACTGACAGGTGGAATGGGTTACGTGGGATCACCGAACAGAGGATGAATCTGAGGACTATTGATTATGCCCGCCTGACATGAGGAAACACGGAAGATCGGTGAGGAATACCTCTGTGTCTGGCGCTAAAGGGGGCCAACAAGAAAGTTGGGGTGGTCTTTTTACAAGTGCAGGGAGTGACAGGACAAAGGGTAATGGGTTTAAACTGGAAGAGGGAGATTGAGATTGGACATCAGGAAGAAATTCTTCCCAGAGAGGGTGGGGAGCACTGGGACAGGTTGCCCAGAGAAGCTGTGGGTGCCCCATCCCTGGGAGTGTCCAAGGCCAGGCTGGATGAGGCTGGGAGCACCCTGGGCTATGGAAGGTGTCCCTGCCCATGGCAGGGGGTGGGACTGGGGTGGGCTTTAAGGTCCCTTTCAACACAAAAGTTCTGTGATTCTACGATTCTGTATTTCTGGCCTTAGCAGGATCAGGCCGTGAGGTCCTGTTCCACTGCAAATCAGCAGCGAAGCTTGAACTGGTGCATTTCAGTCACCAAATATTCCCAAATTGCTCAAACACAACACGCTAGCTGAAAACTGTTCCTCGTAACTATTCACTCAAGGATCCTACTGTGTTTTGACCACTGAAAGGAGAGGTAAAACCTGCAGTGAGCAGTCACCACCGCTGAGGAGTGTTCAGAAACACGTGACAAAAGCTAATAGCATTTCTGGTTTTGTTTTGTCTTGAGATTCCCTTCTGGGTTCGTGTTTTCTTTCTGTTCAGGGGCAGGGGAGCGAAGCAGGCGAGGGGGGCACTGCTCCCAGAGCAGAGCTGCGAGTGGAAGGATTTTTTGGCAGGTGGAGGAGACTTGGTGTGAAGACACACGGCAGCGACAGAAGGCCTGGCTCTGCGGTGCCCGTGTGCTACACGCCATCTCCCCGGCTCACCGGCACACGTGGTTGCAGGGGAAAAGCCACCAAGAACAAGGACCATGGGCTTGGGTGTTGGGTTTTTTTTTCAAAGTGGGTGAGGAGAGAAGAGCAGAAGAGCTAACACAGAGGGAAGTTCCCTGGCAGAAGAGCAGGAGGGAGGCTGAGGAAGAACACGTTGGCTTTGCTGGTCTTCCTACCTCACACCTGTAACTCCTACCACTGGGCTTATCACTTCGGGTCAGCGGATGGGATGCAGTGTGCTAAAAGTAACCAAGCCTATCGCTAAAGACATGGAAAGCTTGTTTTTCTGGGAGCTGGTTAAAACTACATGTAGATAAACACGGACATTTCCTCCAAAGATTACACTCTGCTACAACTTTTTCTGCGTGCGTGCACTGCTTGCAGAATGCTGAACTGGTTTCCAAAATAAATAGCTCCCAAAGAGGGTTTAATAGGGTTTGCTGTTTTCCAGAGGAAATAGATTGCAAACAGTTTCCTGCTCCTATTTCAAACGAATTTTGGTCCAATTATTTTCTTTTTTAGCATAAAGCTAAATGGACTATTCTGCCCTGTCCCTGACTGAGTCGAAGCATGATTTCTTTTGATTATGCTTTTATGTTGCAAAACGTAGGGCTCCTGAGACATAATGGATGTCTCTGGGAGAGTGGCAGCAATTTTTTTTCTTTTTTTTTTTTTCCCAAGTGTGCCAATGCTTGTCAGCGTTCACTTCGGTGCCTGCTGTGCCTGAATAAAAACACCAAAGGAGGCAGAAGGAGGGAGGGACGGAGGGGAAAAAAACCCAAACAAAATAAGTACTGTCCACCATGCCTAGGGGAGGCTGGCACAGAGGTGGGTAGAATTCAATAGCGTCTATGTAGGGCATATCTCAAGCACTAGATGAAGCCTGATTTCCGTTCTCTCGTTATTCTGACTAGTGCATTTATTCCGCTCCCCCCCCCCCAATCCAGTTTTATTTCTTTTTTTTTTTTTTTTATTTCCACTGGAGCAGTGACAATTAGTAGCAGTAGGGAAGGGAAACCTTGGCAGATTTCCCATCCTGACCTTTAATCCAGAACGTAACTTGCGGTCCGAAAGCTTCCTAAAATAAAGCTTCATCTTTTTCTTTGTTTAATTTATAAACAGTGTTGATCAGAAAAGGGAAAGGGAGGGAAGCTCCCCTTGTTCCCCTTGATGGGAGGTGAATGCCATCATCTTCCTGGTATGGAGGATAAAGCTGGGAAATCTGTCACTGTCTGAGTTAGTGGGGTATTACCAGAACCAAACCACTGATTTCCTTGAAGATAAAGACCTTTATGTTGGCTGCGACTTAGGAATGTACAAAACGTTCTCATCTTCCAAGTCAAAGAAAGAAAGAAAGAAAAAAAATCTGTTTCTATTTGTCTGGCTGTCTATAGCCCAGGGGCAATACATTCTATTGCAGGGACAAGGATGAAAAATGATGTTTTTCATTTTGGTATCTGGATTTTACAAAAAAAAAAAAAACCACAATGCAAGAAAAACTCTTATATGCTAGCTGCTGAATCAGCCTCCAAGAGTTCTTCCCAGAGTGAACCCCAGTGCAGGTTCTCAGCAGACACACTAACTCCTAGCCCTAATTATAGCCACTTTTCTGTTTTTTCTTCTTTGACAGATCCAGAGAGAGGCATGTGCCTTGGCAATTACAGCAAAAGTCTGGAAGGTTTCATTTTCCTACTGATTTGTATTAATGACCTTGGGCAAGTCACTTAACACCTCTGATAAACTTTCTACTTGGGATCAAGACCCTGCTTACATGGTAAAACTCAAGGAGCAGAGAAGGAATGTGTATAAGCATCTGTCACAAGGCATCAATTTGTTTTCTTGGGAAGCAATGTCTGGATGGGCTTTTCAGTATGGGAAAGCTGCAAGAATGGCAGATTGTCTTAGGAGTGTAGCAGCTCATAGTTTGCATATGAGATATGAACTAGTATCATCACCTTTGCTCATATTCATAGGAAAAAGATTTTAATCAGAAGTCCTCTTAGTCATCTGTGGTATAATTTGCTCCTGGGAAGAGAGAGCAGCCCCCAGTCTATTCCAGGTTCATCTCACACATGCCCTGTGCTGCTTCTCAGCAGGAAAATGAATTCCACCTCTTAGACCCAACAGATGCACACAGCAGGTTCTACCTGTTATACAGAAAAAGGCCTCAGGACACATAAGTGACTACCAAATACCTGCCGAAGAGATAGAAACTTGAACTCTTTGGTGGCTTTTAACTTAATATTTCTTAATTAAAATAAAATTGAAGAGAGGGGAGAGAAAAAAAACCCCACCACCCTTAATTGTGTCAGCCATGGAAGAAATCTGAGATTGAGGGCTCCAGAGAAGAGAAAGTCCTTTTGGATTAAAACTCTACATTTTATATTTTATCTCCAAAAGGCTACAAATGAGGTTTGGGATTTAAAAAAGATTTCATATGATTTTGTAATTACCCAAGTTACTATTACCTGATTAACACAGGAATCCTAATAGTCTGTTGCGCTTTCATTTCTCCAGTTGTGGTTGTCATGGGGCTCGACACCTGTCACCTGTTCATTTACAGGCATTTTAATTAACCTACATTATGTATGCTTTTTTTTAACTTGGATTTAGTGCCTGAATTTCATATTACAAAATAAATGTAATAGCTACCTGAAGGAGGGTTGCTGCCAAAACATTCACAGTCAATCCTGCAACAGCCATTTATCAGTACACGTCACAGCAGCAGCAACCACCAGTGGAAGAAGTACGGGATAGAATAAATTCCTTCTTGCAGTGATCTAGGCCTGACACCCAGCGCTACAAACACACTCTTTCATGAGGTCATATATGTAGCTGTAGACAACATAGATACGGTTGGTTGCATTTGGACCTATTTTATGGGTCCCAATTCAGATAAAGGTCTTATTGATTCTGCCTCTATACTGACAGAAGAACCAGGCCTGCTACTTTGAAAAGAAACTCCAAGGAAAAGGAGTAAAGAGGTAAAATATCAGTTACAAAATTTTATTTAGGGTAAATGGTTCTCCCCAACCACTTAGAGCAGGCTGTTCTCACATTTCCCTCCTACTGCACATGGACTGGCCTTGCAAAGCAGAATGTTCCCTGAAGGCCAAAGAGCTGACCGATCAGGTCCTGCTTCACTACACAAACTAAAATGCAGTTTATTCTGGAGTCCCAGCTACTCACCCAGGTCACTACGGAAAGTCCTCTGCAAAGAGAGATCTGCCCAGCGTTTTGCTTCCACATACCGGGTGGAAGTGAACGCTGCTATGCGAGAACATCAAAGGTAGGTGAGAAAGCTCCAGGCTGCAGGGTGAGCTGCATGAGGTGGCTGAGAACCATCCCTGGCACTGTCTGCCTCCTGGGCCAGGTGAGGAACAAGTGGGACATGGCAGAAAGACCATTCTAACACCTTGGACAACCTTACTCAAGCGCCTGAGAATGCCTTTGGCGCTCCAACTTACGTGTAAAGACAAAGCCTTTGCTGTCTGAACTTTTAAAGTGGCCTGTACAAGACAGGGAGTGGCTCCTCTGTTACAGCCCAGGCCTGAAATGAATGCAGCATCGCAACGGCTATTTACTGATTCACCCAGCCATGCCAAGGAGCCATTTGCATCTTTAAAACTGGCACCTCGTCACTGAGGCCTGTTCCTCTCACAGTCTGGCTCTTCCCCTTCCCCTCGGGGTGGAGGAAACCTCTGAATAGAAGGACAAAACAAAAGGAAGAGAGGTGCCAGACTCTGCCACTTCCCTAAAAAGCCTGTGTTCATTTTATAAGAAGACACACTGTGCTTTACACTGTGAGTGGCCGAGCTTGGGCCTTGATGGTTTCCAGGAGAAACACGTTTGCAAGCCCAGATTCCACCCAGAGTGACCTCCTCCTGCTTTCTGAGCAGGGATGAATTTGGAAGCACACTTGGATTACCGGGGGGAGCATGTTTTGTTACAATCAACAAAGCGTTCTCAAGTGCAGACACAATGATAACGTCATGGGGGCTCTAACATGTTAGTTAATATGAGGCAGTTAAAGGGTTTTTTCCATTTTGTACAGGCCCATGATGATCCTCAAGGCTGACAGATAAAGATGCATGCGATCAAAAGACAGAGCACTGCTGACTATGGATCTCACACCCCACTTGGACCATTAGCTCTCTGAATTCTCAATATTCTGCCCACTCCAGAAAGAATTCATAGGTCAGTGTAAATTCGACTGCGGTAGGACCTCTGTGATAGGACTGACCGACCACAGTTCACAGACCCTAAATGGACTCTAGTGTATCCCACAAATCCCACCACTTGGGTGGCCAGGCTGGAGGACAGCAACAGCAAATCACACCTAAAATGGCCCAAACCCCTCTCTGCTGCACGACGCAGAGGAGCGCACCAGCGCCTTGAAAGGCACTGGAGACGCGGCACAGTTTATGTGGAAACACTTGTGTTTTAAATCAGATAATCAATACACACCTAATCACATACAACTGTCCCTTTTGACAACAGATAAACAGAAATTACTTGTCAACTGGGTCGGCAAGCACCACAATGCAGCTTCCAGTCGGACGTCTCTTTCAAGTAAGAGCAAGAAGGGTGGGAAGCCACAGACCGCCTTTCAACGCTGCAGGCATGGTGCCGATGGGGAAAATCTTTTGTGTTAGACTTTACACAATTCATAGACGGGACTGGAAAGAATGAACTGTCTTGTCACATCAACATGAATAAATATATATCAGACCCATCACCCAAACGATGCAGAGAGCGGCTCACCCTCCACTCAAATAGGCCACCTGTCTGCGCACTGGAAAATCGCTCTATTCATTCGGATTCATTCTTCAAAACCTGCTCCTGTTCGCACAGATGCACAGACATGGCAACAACAACTAATAAGAAACCCACCAGCAGCGCACCACCCCTCGCGGCTAAAGGGAAATTAATAAGAAGCCTGATACAAGTCCCTTAAAAAAAGAAAAAAGGAGAGCGGAGCTGAAGAAAACTGATGGCAACATCGATAATGAAAACAAAAAAGACATTTCATTTAAGGCAAGAACTCCAGCTTGTTTGTAACAGGAGGGAATTCAGCCTGCTCACTATTCCCCTCTTCTCCCCCCTCCACCCCCAGTGTACATTAACTGTCTTCTCTTCCGTACATTCACAGCCCTTTGTTTGGTACTTACGAGCTATATCTGGGGCTGGGGAAGGGAGATGGGGACAGGGGGGCACTAGAGCTGATGCCAGGTTTGACAATTCAGCACTTTCCGGGCCGGGCCGCCCGCAGCCTCGCACGTGAAGAGCCAGTTCCATTTATGCAAAGCTCCAGCAGACCCGAAACGGCAGTGCTTCTCCAGCCACTCTGCACAGATGTCAAACGACCGCAGAGTGTGGATCCAGGCCCCCAGATTTTAATTCTTAAAGGATTAATTGTCGAGATGAGCTGCACTTCAGTACAGAATGAGAGAGGAGCTTTTTCTTTTTAGCATCAACGCTGCTCCTCAGAGCCTGGATCTAAGCCATCCTTTTCCCTCTCTGCTTTGCCCCTCCACTTCCCGGAGCCATCTTCGCCTGCAGTGTCTCTTGCATCCACAGCCAGGCAAGTGCGGCTGGGAACTCTCCCAGGGCCTATAACTTCAACTGCACAGAGTCTCCTGCTTCAGGCAACGATCTGTTCTGGTTCTTCCTACTTCAGCAGCTATTTCTCACTACCAAGAAGGACAATAAACCCCCCAACTCCATCTCCCCAGCCGCAATCCCCCGCGTTACGCATTTGTGTCAGCGCCTTTGAGTCGCGCAGGAAGCGTGGCCACGAGGAGGAGGGGTGTTTGCCAAGGACTCGCGTTTCAAACCACCTTGCCAGCAGCAAAGCCAGAGCGTAATTCTTACTGCAGCTCTTCAGAGCAGGGGCAGGGAACATCGACAGAAATGTCACCACGACTGGGTGCACGAGGTGAATGTGACCCTCTAAAATTAGCTGGAACTCCCACATCCCCTTTTTAGTGCTGCAATAAGTAATTCTCCACAAGCAGGGAAAATAAAGGCTGGAGCATACGGTTTCTATCTGTGCTGCACAGAAACTGATTAAAAATGCTAACAACCATGATTGTCCAACAACCAGGAGCTCCCAAGAGGCTCATACACACAGATGGTGATTAGTTTGGGATGGCCAGAACAATCACTAGTACCATGTTGCAGTAACACCCACAGACTATCTGTCACAGTCCCAGGAGACACTTAAAGGCTGTTTACTTCATACAGTTAACTTGAACCATAAGCTTTACAAGCCTCTTTGATACATTTTTAATCACTCTCCTCATAAACCTATAACATTTCTCTGCACTGATACATATTTGGGATCTGTACATCACAAACTCCTCATCAGGCTGGAAGGAGGCTCAGTGCAACTGTCCCCGGTGAGCCCCTCGTGCCGAGCCGAGCCAAGCTGTGCTGTGCCTCCACGCCATGCCGCCCCGAGCTGTGACTGCAGCTGCAAAGCCCGGGGCTCCCATCGGGTCCTGAGCCCAGCCCGGGCAGTTGGTGATCCACCACAGCTCTCCCTGGCAATGGCACAGTCAAGAGATCAATAGCAGCCGTGTAAGAAATATTAGGACGGTTAAACTAAGCCAACTGTTTATCTTCTCAGGAGTCACTTTTTTCCAAATAATTCTGCTGCTCCAGGCTAAGTGAATACTTTTATTTAATGGCTGGTGCATTGGTTGGGAGGGGTTTTTTCAGTTAGGTCCAATATGCCGAATGTTTTTGAGTACTCTGTGTGTGTCGCTGCTTCCAGTGCTGTATGTCTTCCAGAGATCGTAATCTTTCTTTAAAGAAAATGAACGGGTTTGTAATTTAGACCTCCCAAAAAAGAAACTCCAACCAGCAAAGCAACCTCGCCCTTCCCCACCAGGCCAACGGCAGCATCCTGGGTCTGCAATTCATCTCACGTGAGCAAACAGCGCTGTTTGTCCATGCAGAGCTCCGAGTGCGAATTGAGGAATTAATCACTCCTAAAACTCCTAAAACAGACAGAGCCAGGTCTGGGGAACCAGCACCAGACACCAGTGCTTAGTTCTGTCATCTCAGCAATTGCTCCAGGGAGTTAGTGCGGTGAAGTCATTGGGAAAGCAGGTTAATTTACGGCAGGAGGAGATGTGGGGCATCGGGCTGTGGAAAGCCACTTTTGCTGCCTCTTTCACTGGTGTAAATTTAAATAACTCCCACAGAGAAATTTGAGATTCACACTGAGCAAATGTTAGTAGACCCTGCTTCTCCTTTGTTGTTGTTTTTTCTCCTTTAATTGCTTCATCTGTTTGGAGAGAATATGTACCCACAAATGGATTCTTTTAATGTTTCCTTTGCCACCTATAAAGTTGCTTCTCCTTCTGTCCCTTCCCCGTATGAGATCACTTCCCACCTCTGTGCAGGATGAGGTAGCCTGGTCTAGAGGTCTCAGTACAGATCACAGAAACTCACAAGTCATGGCTTCCTTGGTGAGCTTCAGCAACTGAAAATGGGATGGGGTTTTAGCACCCCATTCAGAGAAGTGGAATGAAAATGCAGAAAAACTAAAAGGTGAATGAAACGTGGAGGAATCAATATGTGGCTCTGAAAATTTAAAATGCTATAAGAAAGAAGTGCCAAATAGCATTATGGATATGTATGTACTTCGGCAGTTGTATTAGTGGGGAAAATAACTCTTTCTTTGTAGAAGAGGAGCACAAAATACGCAGTTGCTATAGGAGTTAGCTTACTACCACAAAAACTTCCTCTGTTTACTGAAATATAGGTTGCCGTAAGACCTTGATGCAGATTTTGAAATGCTAGGCTCACTTCTATTCTGCTGGGGAGCTTGTTTTTTCCATCATCTATTTTTAAAGCCTATCACAGATCTGTCCTTAAGAGCAATTTAAAAACATAAGCACTGAAAATTTCCAAATGTAAAGAAACACCAGACAATATTTGTATTTACTTCACTTTTGCTTCGACTCACATGTTAGACATCTGAAGTGTAAGAATCCTTTCTGGCATCTCCATGGCACTGACTGTCAAGGAAGATGCCCAAAGCCCTTTTTATCTCAGCTTTGCTTTTAAAGGCTAATGAAGACATTAGATTATGTATCGCTCAATTTAATATCCCATTGGCTGTACAACCTAGCCTTACGGAGACGCGACAGCTCTCACAATGAGTGTGCAGGACTTGCACACCTAGTCCTCCTCCTACGCTCCCCTGCAATGGCGCTGGGACCTACCACACTCCCATGGGGCTCTACTGTTTGTCGCCCTTTAAGACCCAAGCTACCAAATGAAACTGAAAAACGCTTGACAGCAGTTCGGTGGTTGGTGTGTTGAGACCGCCCACCAGCGTGCTGCCCAGCGCCGTCTCTGTTCCTTCCCTGCATACTCCTGTGTCTGTGCATCCATCTGTTTCCTATCCCCCTGAAATGGTGAGATCACGGCAGGGACTATCTTTATTTTGTGACTGTTCAGCACCTACCAAAAGGGGCTCGTCTGTCCCCAGGGATCCAAGGAACTGTGCTAATCCAATGCTGATGACAGCATCCAAAGCGAGAGGATTCTTAACGGTGTGAAGACCCCTGGAGCACTGCTTCAGTGGCCGTGAGCTCCAGCCCCTGGGGCAGAAGCACACACTCGATACGGTGCAGCAACAGCTCGCCCTGTCACGCTGGAGCCCAGTGATTCCTGTTGGTGACCAAACCGCATGTCTGGTGTAGCGCAGTATAACCACAGCAGGGACGAAAACAGAACCCGAATCAGGCAAACCCCTGCTCTGTGCCTCAACCAGCAGCACACGCTTTCTCCTTGATGAGACTCCTTCACATAATACCAATGCTTTGGGCCCTGTTTTCTGGAGGCAAATATTAACATAGAAAACCTCTTCCCCACCCAGCTTGCATAGCTAAGAATGCATTGCCCAATCCAGCAGCCCAAAGGAAAGCAACATGATTAATGGAAATGTGCCTTGCTTACTCCTAAGTTCTCTATTCCCCCACCCACACATATACATAAACTTTTACAGCTTTGGCTACTTAAGAACTTAACCAGACAATCTGCGCAGGGTTATAAACTATGGGAGGAACCCTCAGGCAACCGGGTCCCTACATTAGCAACCACTCCGTATTGAACAGTCCTATTGATACTCATCAATCATTTACTTGAAAAGAAGAAGAAAATATATTAAAAGGGACTGCAGGGGATTTATCTTCCCATACTGATAAATTGTTAAAAATTAATGAACTAGAGCAACTCTGAAGGCAGTGTAAAGCAAACCCCCCAAAAAACCCAGCCACCACAAAATCCCCACAGGCCCTCAGGAAGCTCCTAAAGGGTGCTTCTGTGTTACAGATACTTTGTCCCTGCTGGGCTTTTTGCTTTTGTTTTTGTGTGTGTGTCTACCAACGTCGATGATGTTCTACATCCACTGGTCTTTTCCTGGCATTTTGCATCCCAGGCACAAAATCGCTTTTTAGTTTGTTCCTGGAGGAAAAGAACAAAGATGCCACAGTTTGAAATCCCCATTCACTGAGCAGTTTTGACCTGCATTTGGGTAGTACTCTTAATTTGGCAGAAAGCTATTTAAGAAACTTCCCACCCTTCTCTTTGCTTTAAACTGTCAAACCCTGCAGCACAGCTACAGCCACGAAATGCAGCAAGGTGCCCAAACTTTGTGCGACGCAAAGCTCCCTGGCAGCTTACAAATAGCCCGAGGGCTGTGCTTAGCTCACATTAAATGGAACAGATTGCAGCTGCCTTTTCTATAATACCAAGTTGTGGGCACGGAGATCAGAGGTCCCGTCAGTCATTGCTCCATAAAGTCCCTGTCACTCTATTTGCTGTATCTTTTCCTATGTCATTCCAGATTATCAAAACCATGTTCATTTTGCTTACCCTTTCATCAGACTTGAGCACACTCACATCCAGTAATAACAAAGAAATGATTATGAATGCTCTCCCTTCCCCGGTGCAAACGGAGATTATGGCAATTTTATTGTCTCTAATGTTACACGAAGGAATGATGCTCCTGTTTTGCAAACTCAAGTAGATGCTTCGTTTTGTAAACTCTACCAGAACTTTACATACCTGTCCTCGCCCCTGTTGGTCAAAATGCATAAGGGACCAGTGCAAAGCAGGTCAGATTCACCGCAGGCTGCTGACTTCTCCTGGCAAGGGGGATTGCTAATGGGAGTATGTATGTGGATGTTGTGGGTCAGCTGGTGAAAATATTTACGTGCTGGAAGTGCACACCCACCTTGACAAAGCAGAAACTCGTGTTCCTACGTTTTGTCTCTTTCATGAGTAAAAGAAACTGAAAGAAAACTACAGGAAAAACTAAACTCACAAACAAACAAAAAAACCCAGGGGAGACTTTTATTATATATCAAAAGATTCCATTTTGAGTATGATTATGAAAATAAAGGGGTTTTTTCAGATCAAAACCCTGTTACTTGTAGTCACTCCTGCTGGGTTATTTTGCCAAAAAACCTCACCACAACAAAAAAAATTCATAAACAATTCCTTTTCACATGCATGACAGGATTCCAAACACTGTAATTCCCTATTTTTACTAGATAATAGCGTTTCATTTTCATAGAGAAGCCATAGTGAAGCTTTGTCCCAAACAAAATTAATCTAAAACCAGTGAAATCTATTTACAATAAAATCTCAGTCAGCTCTGCACTATAATATATTCAAATGGAATTTTTCCATCCTACTCCCTTGAATGAAGTTTTTCTGCAAACGTTCTCTTGAGAAATTCCCGCTCCCACCCTTCACATGTTCATGGCAGTAACTGGCAAATCCTAGAAGACTAAACATGCAAGATCAGAAGCATTCAGACTGAACACAAAACAATAAAAACCAAACTGCCTTTGCACGTCTGTATGTGTCTCTGTACACACCAGATCATGTGTACTGAAGGACACAAAGATTGATTTAATTTTCTGCTGCTCGCAGATGGTAACTTCCCATCCTTGCTCCCATGAATCGTTTAAGCCTTACTCTGAAGCCTCCCAAATAAGACTTAAGCGATGCAAGGGGCTTGGAGCTGGCCCCTTTGCACACAGGTGAAATCCACCTAAATTCTTCATTATGTAGGGGAAAAAATGAGGCCTATCTAATAAAATTAATAGCAATAATAATACTTTGCATTTCTAAAATGCCTTCCAGCTCAGGAACTCAAGGCTTGATAATTAATGTCTCTTTAATTTTATTTCTATCGATTAAAGATCCAGCGGAACAAAAAAGAGTCTATTAACAAAAGCTAATGTGATTTTCAATAAGAGTTCGTTAAAGTGAGGAGCAGTAATCTTGCCATTTCAGCGGTAACAGACAGACATCTAGACAGTACATATGTCCATACACTCCCTAAATTAGCGCACCCTCCACTCGGCGGTTGTTCTGGGAAATTAGGCGGTTGTGTATAACTGTAATGAGGTCATACAGGGTCTGATCTCCACTGGGATTTAATTAACTCTGAATCTTATAAATATTGTGCTGAATTATAGTTAAATTTGCATAAAGGTTAGAATCAAGATGGACCAGCCCCATTTACCAGAACAGGCTAAAAATAAAACCTCTGAGTAAAGACCTTTTAAACAATGTTTTTGTATTGCACTACAGCCTTGTTTTGATCTGGGCCTGAAAATACATTTAAGGGGAAGGAAGGTTGAGAGGGAGGGGGAGAAGGAGGTTATATTTCAAACAGACTTTCAAGATAACTTCAAACAGACGAAGAGAATGGTGGTTTGCAGCTCTGAGATAACCCGTTCCTCCAATGGCCTTACACTCAGTAAAAGGAGATCGTATCAAATATATACACAGCTATCGAGAAATCTTTTCCCTTATTTTATTTTTATTATTAAATTAATGCCAGACGTAAAATATCATTGCCAGGCAGACCAGAATGACAAAAACGATAAAGGAGGAGGCAAAAGCAATATCCGTGGGAGGCTCTTCTCCAGAGAAAAGCAGGTCTGTGGCCTCCTTTCCTACAATTCCTGCCCAGATTTCACCCAAGCACAAGTCCCACTGTTTCTGAGGAGAACCAAGCAAAGATGACAGAGGGACTTCAAGACCTGGGCCCACTTTATGCCATGCCATGCGCTCATGACCCTCAATTAATTTAAAACTACTGCAGTCCTAACCAAAGCATTTCCACCCCAAGTACGCTTTGGAACGATGCAGAGCCGACATAGCCATCCCTAGTTGTTGCTTGGCCACTGAGGCGAGCGGGATGGTGCTGGGGAAGGAGACAACCAGCACGGTGCAGCCGCCGTGGTTTGCAGGCTCTGGGCTTGACAATCGAAGGGCTACTGGCCTTTCCCGTCCCTCCACCGCCTGCGCTAACGTGCTGTGGCTGGTGCGTTGTTCGCTTCCAGCAGGTAGAAATAGCAGCACCCTCTCTCCTGGCTGCATACCACCACTAAACTTTCACCCAACAAGCATTTCATTCACAGGCAATGTCCCTACTTGCTGAGGTTCACCCAGCAGCACCTCGCCAGCCAAGCCAGACCGCTAATCTTCTGTCAGCAGGACCCTGCTAGCACGTCCTTCTGTCCTTCCCTGCAGCAGTCCCACAGATGTGAGCCAACCTCCATTTCCTGGACGGCCTGTCGAACAGCAAGGAACTAGATGAGCTCCGATGCCCCTGCCAATACGCTCTATAAGCTCCAAGTGAGTTTGTCTCTCTGCCAATATGTACAGTGCTGTTCAAGAACAGCTCTGTATGCTGGTCACACGCTTTTGGATCTGCTCAAGGATTGTCCCTGAAAACCATCTGGCACCGGTGTCAGCCAAGGCATGCCACAAATTGCAAAGCAGGGCTTGCATCACAGTAATTTATCCCAGGGCATGAGCTGACATGGGCACAGGAACAGAGGAGGAATGGACAACCTGTGGAAATCACTGGATGGATGAGGCCATCAGGAGATGTTACAGTACCTGGAGCAATATTGCTAAGTGAGGTGAAAAAGAATAAAGCAGTCTGTTGCCAAACCTGCACTGGAAGCTTCAGACAGATTCACCCTGGTGGGCTGGGTCACACTGCCTCGTATTTCCCTTTTCCTGGCACTGCACTCCGATGGACGTGCTGGAGTAATTGCCTCTCTCATCCCTTGCCTTGCTACATTGCTGGGTGGGGAATGCGTTAGAAATGATTTTAGGTGACCAGACTAAGCAATACAACCTGGGAAGCAGTTGAAAAGTGTAATTTGCATCAAAAGATGAACAAAAAAATATTTTACTGAATAAACCCATTAACGAAGATGTCTTATTTTCTGTGACAGTTGTCTGGAAAACAATCTTCAGCAGGGCTTCAACCAGAGTGTGTCAAGGAGGGTACCAAAGAGGATAAACAGTAAGGACCACCATGGAAGCACAATTGACACAGGAGGACAACTGGAATGAGCCGGAACGGCAGGCTACGACCCAGTCTGAATATCACAATATTTTGCTGTGACTCTGCTCACAAAGTAATCCTCTTCATAAAATAGCACAAGACAGAAAACGGTAAGAAAAATCAGTCTGTAATGGCTGTTCTAGGGACTGTCTCTGTGTCAGCTACAGCTTCACAATCTCTCCTGTTCCCTTCGCTATGAGCATATCAAATACTTATAAAAAATTAAGGAATGGGAAACATAACAGTTCTCTGAATTATGCTGCACGTTCAGAGTCATGTGTAAAGTGCAGCATTAACAGACACCCATAAATGGTTACCTGAAAACAGAGTTATAGTGCCACAACTCAATGCTTTCTCGACGTGTCTCACTGCTAGCTACAGTTCTGCAGCAAACGAGTAAAGCCATGGACCAAAGGAAACTCTTGAGCCCCAAGAAATCCCACAACACTTTTCCCTCCCTGCATGTATTATTATCATTATTACAAAGCAAAATTGTCATGTTTATGGCACATTCTGGCCAGAGAACATGCAGCTGCTTTGTTCGGAAAGTGGCTTTTCAAACTGGTACCTTCCCATTCAGACTTGTTTCTACCCTCATGAGAATCCCCTAAGTGCATATGTTGGGCATATGTGAGCGTCACCGAAGCTCCAGCTTCAACCTGTCCTGTGGTCTTCCCCTGGACTTCTACTAGGGAGCAATTTTCACCTACTGGACTTCTCCACAACTGAAACCTATTCAGTGTTAGGGGTAAAATAACATAGTCTTTGCCCAGCCCGGCATCAGCATGCACACCCACTTCTCCCTGCACAATCTCTTCATGAATAGGAGCTATTGTGTGTAGGCTGAACGCCTTTGCCAACGGCAGTCTACAAGTAAGCAAACCCATCAACCTCATGCCATTCATGTCCAGAGTGGGAAAGTATTTAAATGTGATTGTGAATTAAGCAAGGCAAACTAGAAGGGGAAAAAAATAGACTTAGGAAGTCTTTTCAAATACAGGACCCAAAACTAACATTTGGAAATTTCCAAGGTCTTAGGAAAAACAGAAAGAGCCGTTCAGCTACATTTGTTCTGGCCTTAGCCAGCTCTTTGCTGAGCTCTGTTGTCATCACATTTCACATTATGATAGTGTTGTGAACTACAAAGAAAACAAGGGAATTGGCAAGTCAAGTATTTTGCCAGCTTTTCAGACAGAAATGTGTCCAACTGAGAGGTGCCGATTCCACCTTCCTAACAAAACACATGCTGCTTCCACCGACTGTCGGTGGTATGACTCTGCACCTCCCCGTTACTGGTAATTCTTTAAAATACCCTGGATGATTTTAAACCTGATGGAAATGATAAATTAATGTTAACATTACCAGATAGAATGGGCCAACTGTGGATGGAGGTAAGTACATCGTTTGCAATGAAGACAACATACTGCCTCCAGCAGAGCAGCGGGAGAGGAAGAAAATCAACTTTAAATTGGGGCATGTAATCTGGATGGGATTAAAATGGCTGTAAAGCAGCGAGAGGCTGGACTCCGTGCAGCAAGAGGTCCCTTCAGATCTTATTGGCACAAAGCTCACAGGTGACAGCAGCTGACATCTCCTGCCTTAGTTTTCCCAACCCATCTAAGCAGGAGTGACCCACCCGTAGCTGTTAACACCCAGAGCAGTTCAATTAAAGGCATAAACAAACATCTACCTGGCAGACAACAATTTCACCTTGCCCAGGACTCCAGCTGACCTGCATCTTCACAAGCCTGGGCCAAGGCAGCTCGAGTGAAGCTGCTGAGCTCCAAGGCCCACACGTTGTACAAGCTCTGATGTTTATGTGAACCTCAGCTGGGCCACTGGGCACAAATCTGGCAGCAACAGTCCAGAAAACACCCTGGCTGCAAGGTCTCGGGAAGGGCTCTGTGGGCTCTAGGGCCAACGCAGGGAGGGAGGGAGCACAATCCCCCTCCCCATCACAACCCTGAGACCTTCACAGCACAACCTCCTCCGTTACAGCCATACGACCCAGTAGGACAGCACAGAGAACAGATCATTAAAGATTTTTTTTTTTTTGGACATTAGGATAGTTTAATTTGCATAATTCAGTGATCTGGCTTCAGACTGCCCTGCAGACCACAGAGTCAACACAACGGGACGGGTGGCAAACACTGGCGTTGAGTCCCAGATGAGACACTGAGGGTGCGAAGTCTTTACGGCAGCTTTGCTGTCAAAGCCAACCTCGTGTGTACCCATATAACAGCAGTGAGAGCGAGGCACTGTGGCAAGAACTATGACAGATGAGAATGCTTCAGAAATTGATGCAGCCTGCTCTTCTCACACCCAAAATCCACGATTCGCTAAAGCGATACAGTTGAAGCTGATGCTGGGGTGTTCAGATGTTTCTGTTTCCAAAAAGAAAGCTATACTGCCCCTTGTCTGCAGAAAAAAGGGGGAAAATGGGGGCTAGGGGGGATAAGAAAGAAAGCACGTCTTGTAGGTAAAAATTGTGTTGCTTAGCTTGGAGCTAACCCCTACGACATACATTACTGTCTTTCTGTTCAATCAGTGTTCTGCTACAAGAATCAGTTACATTCAATCATCTGAAAGAGCTATTAAAATGCTGATAAAAAATTCATAAAGTAACACACAGTAATGAATCAGGAGAATTCAGTAAAGTGAGACCTACCCTTAGAGCAGGGCAAGAATGAAGGTGAACGATCGTTTGGGCCTAGCGGGCATGAAATACCCTTTTGGAAGATGAATAATTCTGTTTTGGGCTGATAAGTTGAACTAATTTATAATGCTGTTTTAGGTCCACTGCTGAAATATTTCAAATCCCTCAACTTTAAAATGCATTGCCTGTCAGAAATGGGTCTCTTAACAGTTTCCTCTTAACATTTTTCAAAATGTAACCTAGACCAATTTGCATGATTTACTGCTTTATTGTATTATACCGTGCATGATTTAAAATGGGAAATAAAATCTAAAAAAAAGAGAGCCAAGGTGGTGTGAAAGAATTGCTGCTGAAGAGATGCAATGTTTTTTAGATCTCTGCACAATACAAAAAGGTGCTTTTGCTGCCCTGGATCAGGACGGGGAGATGTAAGGCAGGCAAACCTGGCGGGAACGGAGGAGTGGTTTGTCACAACAAAGCACAACTGTATTTGCCTAGAGTGGCTTCCGCAGTGCGGGAGGCTCCCTGCTCCCCCGTGGTGTTGACTGAGGCCACTGGGAGCTGAAAGCAAAGAGAGCTGGGGGCCCACAGCATCTCGCAATGTGCTCCGTATCTTGTACGTCCATGGGGATCAGGATCGATTTGAGCTTTGCAGGCTCCAAGGTACAAGGTATGACTTGTCTCTCTCCGCAGGTGTTTTTCTGACAAGTGGGTAGAGTCGTACAGTTTCCCAGCTGACTTCTCAAGAGGCAAGTCAGAGAGCCTGAGGGAGGAAAAGCAGCAGCAGCAAAGCCATCTCCTCTCTGCTTTCTCTTAAGAGATATTCCTCTGAGAGCGAGCGACTCCTACATTGTCAAGCTCCTTCCTAAGTGCCCGTCTCTGTAATCGTACACAGCTCCATGGCCGGAGCATTTCCATGCCCGGTCAGCCTGCAATCCAAAATACTGCAGCACGCAAACGCCGTGGGACGGGTCGGGGTGGCTGCCGCACCACGGGCAGCAGCAGACTGGTCAGCGTGGATGAGCATGTGGTGTGCTCAGTGTTGGCGAGCTGCGACTGCTCCCTGGAGAGCGGCTATGCCGGGGATGAACACCAGTAGTTCTCGTCCACACCAACCCATCAGTCGTGGACAACGGCTTGTCAGGTAACCTAAACCTTCAGTTCCGTAACACTCCATAATGGAGGCATTAAAAGATGTATAACGGAAGAGGTGGACTCTTCAGAAAGTAGTATGGTAACACGGATGTTACTCATCCTTGGGCGAGTGCCCCTGAACAAAGTCATCTTGCCATTTGGTTCCACCCATTCATTCTACAAAAAAACCCATAAGCCCTTGCTACTGCAATTTTAGGGACAGGTTGCCATTTTAATGGGTTCTTTCCCATTAATAGCTCATGGTTGATATTGCAGCCCTCCACCTTCAAAGCAAGAAGGCAAAATGGTGAAAACATGCAAAGGGAATAAAAAAGTGAGGTACCCCTCGTTCCTCAGCTAAAACTCTTGGTTCTGACACCACCTGACTTCAGTGGACAGCGTCAGATACACTTGCAACACCTCGAATGGAGTTTGCACTGCTGGTGTTCACAACCTACAGTTCTAATTTCCTTTTTTATTTTTTTTCCTGGGGCTAGAAACATTCATTCCTTCTGAAAATTAAGCCAGTGCGTTTCAAGTTGGAGACTGAAAACAAAGACTATCCAATTCATTTTTAGCTCCTAAGAGCTAGATTGGTGTCACTGATATTAAAGTGTTGCCAAAGAATAAAGAAAGACACCCTCCCCAGCTGTAAAATAAGGCCATGACTCTGAAGGGCACGGAGTTGTTCATTAGAGGTTTCTGTAGAAAATATTAAGGGCACCAAATGATCCCACCATTTCCAGCTTCCCTTTCAAGTGATTCATCTCCAGATCAGACCTGGACTCAAAACCCCATCATTGGGATGGACCCTCATTACCTGTGCTATCAGCACCATCCGTAAATGTATCCTTTACCTCCTAATTAGGCCAACAAAGGAGGGCTATTAACAGCTAAATGTGTTACAAATGCAGCATTAGGGATAGAGACGATTGACCTTTTTACTCCGAGTGATCTATATACCCCTTTGTTCTGCTAAACACAGCTTCCTCTTGCCAGGGCATCCCTGGTAAAGGGAATATCATCTGTTCCCTGATTGCACACAGGCTTTCCTTGTACGCAATTAGAAAAATAAAGACGTTATCTGTACATCTTGCAACAAAAGCCCCACCACCCCATCCTTAGTACACACAAAACTCACAATGAGCATTGAAAGCCTGAATTTTGCTAGTACTTGTTGATCAGAATGGTTAGTGCTTATCACCACGAAAAATCTGCCTGTTAGTAACCTCAGATGATCTGGAAAGACTACAGAACAATCCTGCACTTTTTCATAAGCTCTGATTTTTGTATCTGTTGAAATCTTCGGAATCATACACGTATTTTTAAATACAGTTGAGATCATCAGCTGAAGAAAAGGGAAAAAAAACCCTCAAGGAATTCAAACTCTACATAATATGTGATAATAAGGCTGTTATTGTGAAGGACTCTCTAATCGTGTATTTATTCACCTGCTCCCCATTAGGCAGATCTGTTAAACCAGCACTTTGTCCATCAGCACTTGAGTGCTCAAAGCTGAGTATGCCTCTTTCATAATTGCTGGCACCGGTGCAAGCCAAATTCTGAAACCTCTGAATGGGGCTTGCATTGTCTAGCACGCCTGAGAGGTTCCTGCCACGCTCCCCTGTCAGAGATGCCACAGCCTCACCAGTCACCTGACAGAAGTCTAAGGAAAGACAGTGTAAAACCAGGGAAAAAAACAGAAGGAAAAAAAAAAAAGAGTGGGTGGGGAATGCAGGAACGGTCAATCCTCACCTGATACTTTCCTCTCCTCCTCACTTTATAAAGTTAAATGCTGCCTGAGATTTATTGCTGTGAAAAGGAAAGTTAACCACATAATCAATAAAAAAAAAAATCCAATTACAGTCTGTGGTGGAGCAACACTGCATATAATAAAAGTCTCACTTACAAGGATCTCAACCTACTTGGAGTTCAGTTATGCAGTGGATATTAAGTCACACGGCTACGAACATGAAACCAGTGGCGCCAGCCGGGGCTCACGCTCACAGCGAAAGCAGTGAATGTTTTCCTACCGGTGGGAAGGGAAAAGGCACAGACACTGCAATAAAGTCTTACTCGAACCTACTAAATCAGCTCACAACAAGCATCACTGAGTGTTGACCGGCCTCCCCAGCAAGGCAGGTCGTTACAGTCCTACCATCCTCCCCAGAAAGGCATTTCTCTTACTGTAGGTGATTCTTTCCAAGACATGTAGAGGTATTTCTCCCTTTCTATCCATTCATCACCATTCATCCAGGTGGAGCTTTTGCCACCTCTAAGAAATATTCCCAGAAAGCCCATCAGCTTTGTTTCAGACGCTCCATATTGCAACTGCAATATGGTAGGTCTGGGGGAAAAAGTGTGCAGCTCTAAACCAGAGGAGAAAGTGTAACTTCACCAGCAGAGCACCGAATGGCTTTGTAGGTTTTAAATCTGGCTTTGTCCCTGGCTTATCATAGGACACCAGGGAAGCCGTAGCATCTCCCAGTTCCTCTAGTTGTAACAGAAGGATGAGCGTGTCAGCATACTTTAGTAAAATATTTTCATATCTATGGCAAAAACGCAGTCTGGTATCATGCCATGAAGCGTGTTTTTAAATGCTGCAAGTATCAGGTCACAGTTTCCTATTTATTCCTATAGGACGTCCCCTCTGCTGTCTCTTCTGGCAATGCAGATTTGATTTGAATTGAGCAGGAGCACAGTGGCAAGAAATACCTGTGTTTTGTCCTGGCTGTTGGGGGAAAGCTGATGCCAGATTCACAGTGAAATCAGGATGACAGTGCTTGATCCGGCATGCAGCCACTCAGGACAAAGTTATCCCTTTTAAATTTTGGACAACAGTTGATCCAGCAGGGTTTCTAGTACATTAACACTTTCCATCCTATCACCATTTTAAACCCCAGAATTACGTGCCTAAACCAAGATTTACTTTCCATGGAACCACTGTCTGAATTTTTCTTGATTTGACAGAGTATCAGCACTGGAATAATCTACATCTGACATAACCCTGTGTTTTAGCAATACAGTATGAAAGTTGCATTTGTGACTTTTCCCACAAAGTCACTAGAGAGGCGTTTGTTCACACTGTATGATGCACAAGAAAAAATGTGGCACATGTAAGAGAAAACTCCCGCTAAACCATGCAGACCAGAGATGTGAGGAAGCAACATGAGCCTTCACAGCACAGTTTCAGCATCACAAGGCAGTGCTGAGCATGTTAGAGCAGATGATAATGAGTTTTAAAGTGGGTAACACCAGAAATTAAATGGGTCTGCTTTCAGTATTTCACAGTTTACACATCAGTACAAACCAGGGGCAGGTCCCTCACCACGAAAGAGACCAGAAGTATTGCTTCTGGCCCAGCTCAGCCGAGCCAGATCAAGACAGCAGAGCTACAGTCTCCCCGTGAGACAAGACCGAGGGTACCTCAGCAGACTGGCACGTGCTGATGTTCAAAGACGCGAGCCGTGCGTGCTGAGCAGCATGCCACCATTGTTACACCCTGCTTCTCGGCCAGACACCATGTGTCACACAGGCACACCCTGGGAGTTTAAAAGGCCAAGACAAGAGAAAGGGAGAGAAACATTCTCATTTTAGAAAGAGTAAAAGGAGAGCCTTTTCCTTCTGGGAGTTTTGCCCTTTAACTCCAGTTCATTTCTATGGCAGTAGGCATCTGCACTCTGAAGCTACACCAAGGGGAACAAACAAAACAAACCCCACTCCAGAGTCCTACCTTGACTTTGAAATTAATTCCTACTTTTTTTCTGTTGAATCTATATGGCCATGGTCTCACCAGACCCAACTTCAGCCCGCTGCTGACCACGCTGCCTGCAGGATGGCTTGCAGGAGGAAGACAGCCCCTCTTGCTTTGCAAATACTTTCAACAGAAATTCCTTGAATGTAACAGCTTCTCAGGTCTAGAAGAGTGTGGTTCTGAGCTAATATTCTCTAGAAGTGTGGAGAAGATATGGAGGGACAGTCTCGAGACATAATTCAGACATCAGGCAGAAGCAGCACTACAGCAGTGTGACGGTATTACCTACTACAGCCTTGCACAAAACCTTAGGTTGTGCCTGCTGCCTTTCTTCTGGGCGGCTCTCCAGAAGCAGCAGCAGCACCTTGGCAGCTACCGACAGCCAACCCAGCTTTCTCCTCTCCTGATGCAGCCCCAGGTTGGGTCGACTACCTTGATTTTCTGAGAGGAACAGATGCCATGGGTTAGGTGAGCAATGCTGACTCCCACTAGACAATCTCAGTACCATCTGCAGACTGGACATAGCCCACAGAGCTCCATTCTGAAATGCTTGAAGCAACGGACGTTACATGATGCACAGGGACCAGTGAGGTAAGACCAATGCACGGAGCTCATTTAGAGAAGACTGCTCTTGTGTATTCTTGACAAGATCCACAAACCCTGCTGAGGACCTCAGCCCCTCTGCTAGGACACACCCAAGCAAAGTCAGGGGGGCCACTGAGCCTGTTCGAGAAGAATGAGAGAAGTCTTGGATAAACTGTGCTGGACACAACAGCCAGTAAAGGGAAGGGAGATGAAGGCTGGGGATACATGGCAGTTGCATTCATGCTCTGGTTGGGCTGAACCCATTCCTTACTCCCTGTCACCCTGCCAGTCAAAGCCGCCTTGGGCTTAATACCTGCCAAAAGCAGTGAGTCTGTGTCTTCTTTGCACTCGATAGCAGCATTCTTGGATGCAGGCATTAGCACTTTACCCTAACCCAATTAATACCTAGTGTTCAGTCACAGCACTGATTAACATGTTGTTCACAGTGATTAAAACATTTCTTCTCCATTACCATACAGTTAAATGCTTGGAAGAGAGCTACAGTTAATGGGATACAGGCGAGGTTGCAAATTGTGGCTGTCACACTTGGGGAGGGGAAGGAAAAACCCCAGTCTTTTTTCCTGCTTCTTCCTCTTCTTTTAGAGTTGCTAATTAAGGGCTGACTTTTTGGGCAGAGAAAGAGGGGGGTGGAGGATGGGGAAAAGGAACTTTAGGTAATTGAAAGAATCCAATTCATGCAAGCGCCCGACTGGTGCTAACCCACATCATTAAAGTTGCCAGCTAACAAACATCAAACACAGGCCAGTATTAATGAAGCAGATGTATTAATTTCCGATTTCTGAGAAAGCTAAGCAACTGGCTGGCTTGCTGGCTTCCTCTGTCTCTCACTCTCCCTCTCTCTCTCTCCCCATCTGACAGCACTATTAATGATCTTTAATGCCCCACAGGCACTAATGGGTCCCGCTGGGAGTCCAGAAATACTGCAATTTGTATTGAGGATTTAGACATAACAAAAAAAGAAAAAAAAAAGAAAGAGCCCTCTGCTCTGGGGAGCAGGCGCTTGATCAGTCTTTTCCCCCTGTGGAATAGCACAACAGAATAATAAATGACAGCTCTGCGATTAAATCAAGCCTTCTGCTTTAAGTGCCAGAGAGTGTGTGATTGTCACTAACAATCTACCGCTTGTTAACACCGCTGGGGTATGAGCAAACAGCAGTCAACGCTCCCCCCACCCCCAAAATGGAGGCGGTCTACCTATTACTTCATTTATATATCCATCCATCCTGAGGGGAAACAATTCCCTGTAGGTGCGGGCTGGGGGGGTTGTTATTGTTATTGTTGTTGTTTTTAAATAACTTTTGTTATTCATGTATTGCAAACCTGAAGGGAAAAGGGAGGGGGAAGCCATCTGCTGCCACGTTCAGGCAGGCAATCGCTCCCTGCGCAGGCCAGGGGCTGCACCTCACAGCCGCGGAGCAGCCCCGGCCCCTCGCTGGGACCAGGCACGGCCGCACTGAACGGCCCCCTCCACAACCGCGCAAACGAAGGGATGTGTCTCCCTCCCAGCAGCCTGGCGAAGCCAGCCAGAAGCTACCTGGTGTTAGCAGTGGTCACAGCAATGCTCTTGCATTGCTCAGTTAAGGAGAAATGTGGTATCTCTGCCTTTCTCTGCCTTGTCCCATGTCAATCCATTAGATGGCCTAGACGGTGCTCGTTTTACCCGGCACAGAAAACACAACGGCCCTTGTAACTCTGCTCTGTATTTGGCCGTGCGTACTCGGAGTGGGAACGCGCAGACCGAAACAGACCTGGATGGTACAATATATACGCAGAGATGGAGGACCTCCTCCCGTTCAAGTCAATCCCCAAACTCCCACCGAGTTCAAAAGAAGCAAGACTGGGCCCCCAGGCTGCTTCTGAATGTGCCAATGGCATGAATTATCTGAGCAGGATAATTATTTTTCTTAGCCAAGAGGCAAGGTATTCTGTCTCACTGATACAAACTTTAAATATTACCCTGCTGTTTCATTTAGATGGAGACCAGAGAAAGGCACAACAGCTTATTATCATGGAGTTTTATGCTCAGATGGAAATATATCAGGGATAAGGTTTTAACTCCGACATTAGCTGTCCAGACATTTTCATAGCACCAATAACATTTGGAATTTCATCTATGAAATTACTCATATCTTAAGCATCGTAGATTTATGGTTTAGACATAAAGAGACTTTTTGACTCGGTCCAAGAGAAGAAAGCAACAGATGGAGAGGTGGGCTAGGCAATAAAAAAAAATCAGAAACATCAACTTTCCCTGAAAAAAATCCTTAAAAATTGGCCTTTGTATTTTCCTCCAGATGAAATGGAGATGATCTTACATACAATTTAACTATAAATTACTTCTAGATGATGAATGGAATGAGTAAGAGTTTTGGTTTTAAATACTGCTACTTGAATCTTTTTTAACTTCATAAACAGGCTGTTAATTTGACAAAGCAGATTGGTGTGCCCGAATTTTCTCTGTGCTGATACACACACAGAGCCATTTATTATGTTTCTCCTCTGCTCTCCGAGTTAGGCAAAATACCCTGAAGACCTATAATAAACTCGTGATTTCTTGGAGGAACAATTTAGGTTATTTTTAAATGTAGATCTTAGAAGTTGTAGGATTACTGGATGGGAAGATATCAATCAAGTGATTCAAAATGTCCATTCTCCTTAAGTGAATGATGGATCTTCTTTCTTCTTGCCTGTCTTCTCCTCTTTTCTGTGTCACTCATACATCCAGGCTGCTATTCACACTTCATTCACAGTCCGCTGTACCTATAATCTCTGTTATTTTGCTGTCGACTCCTCATGCCTCATTAGGCATGTTTGACACCTGCACCTAATACCTTTTCACTAGCAATGCAGGACAGCTTTTGACAAGAACAGATATGCTTCCACAATAGCTTTAAAGAAGGTCTTCCAAGTGTGTACCTTGTGTATTCTACAGGGTTAATGTGATTTTTCCCCCTTATTCAATAAACTTACATCTTATTCCACTCTCCTTGTTAGACACAAGTGACTTTTCTTTGTCTTGGTTAAAAGCATGTGTGCACATGCCTGTGAGAGGGTAAACCAGCAAAAGCAAAGCAGTAATTTGGGCCAATGGGGCCTGCATTAATACCTAAATCAACACAAACGTCTGCATATCCATGTGTCTATTTTAAAAGAATATAAACCTAATTAACATGATAGCTTTTCTATATATAGGTATAGATGACATTACTCCTACAAGAAAACGATCCTATTAATTTGGCTTGAACTACTTAAAACAGAGTACTAAATTACTAGAATTCTTGGGCTAATAAATTACTGCGCTACTCGAGAGCATGAAACATTCTTTTGGGACTGTAACTTCATTTGTTAAAGTGCAACGAGTAGTTGCTCAATGTCATAAATGAGTTAAAATCATTGTAAAAGCTACAGGGTCACAAGAAGTCAAACATGATCCTACACGCCACTCGGTTAGTGATAACTAAAATATTCCACTGGGCAGTAGCAACCCAAAATAAAACGTGCACACAAGCTGCATTAGGCGGTTTTGTGCTACGGCTTGGGGAAGGTGGGGAGACTGATACAGCCAAATCAGCCTTGTCAGAGAAATTCCTGTAAGTAATAGCAAATAGAAAGTAAGTTTGGAGGCCTCGTTATGAAGCTGTTATTTATGACAATGACAACAATGACTAAAATATGAGGGTAGACGGGCATTCCTATCTCAAACTGGTTTTTTCATTGCTCATTAGAATAAAAATTGCAAAGGGCAGCTTGGTTTTGGCTTGGCTCTTTTCACTTGCAATTGAGCAAAACTGGAACTGATTCTACTACAATATTCAGCCTAGCTGTCAAAATACAGCTCTGCTTGTGCTGTAAACCTCGCAGAAACAACCCAGCGCCACGGGGAAATGTATTCTATCCTTCTGTATATCCCCAGCATACCGAGATTTGCTTGTTCCTTCCCTAACTGAGGTTGGGGTGCTCTGCCTGAGGGAATGAGGTCACATTTTTCAGAAATAGTAATTTCAGTAGATGCCAAACAACATTTTCCTACAGATGTTCTGCAGTTCTCTTTGGTACCTCCGAACCGCTGAAAGGAGTCAATAGAAAAGCGGACTGAGCACCTTCCGGCACACGGCGAACTTGGACCAAGCGATGTGCATTTCCTTTCTCATTTTCCTTTCAATTATAGCTCTTTCGTTGTTGTTTAATTTCTCTTTCCAGTTCAGTGCCAAGGCAAATGTGAGGAAAGGTTGAAATGGCAACTTTAGAATAATAATAATAAAAAAAAAATAATAATCCACAGGAATCAAACATAATGATTCCAGCACAGGCCCTGCGCACTCCGTGTGGCTGGTCCTTTAGAAGACCTCCCCTGCTATGTTCTTACACAAAGGAAACTATCTGCTTCCCACATCTGGCATTATATTTGGCTGTCCTCACATTAAAATTAAATTCTGATAAAAATGGGCATAAAGGCGAAAGGGTTAGTAGGAAACAGTTCGCAGCAGTATTGATGAGAACAGCTTGCAGCTGGAAGCCTGAGATAACGCAGTTTGTCAGAACACTGTCACACAGCTGCCTGCATAATGAGGTAAGAAAAAAAAAAAACCCTCTTTCATTTGTTATCAGTAGAAATCTCTAAAAGAGATGCATCATTTAGAAGTAGCCTGACTAATGGTCAAGTTCTACAATGCTGCAGATGGGATGTGGAAAATATTCCCCACCAGTAAAGCCCTAGGCTCTATCATCCTTAGCAACTCGCACGCTGCTGCCAATGTGAGTGGACAGGCCGGCGAGTACCTTCTTCTGTATAAAACAGGATCTCAGAGGCTGAGCTGGGCTTTTAAAATGCAGCAGTGGTAAAATCCAGTTGTTAAAAGCTATTTTGTTAGAACTGTCACCCTCGTGCCTCTCTTTAAAAAGCTACACACTTAGGGCATAGAGTCTTTCTTCATTCAGGATTAACTCATACCAGTGCAACTGCAGTAAAATCACTCCTAATTTAAACTGCTGGCAGAGGAGGCTCGTGCCCATAAATCTTTTGAAATACGTAAGGCACATTCTTGCAATGTATAAATTCGTTCAATTAAAAAAAATTGTTTTAAAGCACCATTTTTCAATCCTTCTCCAAGAAGCTGCAGTACCTCAGAATTCCCAGCCACCCTTTCAGGTGGGTTAGTATGGAAAATGAGGACGATGTGCCTTAGGAGCTGCTGGAGGTGGGACCAAGGGGCCAGCTAGCCCAGTATCGCATCAGGGACTACTGGAAGAAGGCATCCACCCAAAGGCACCTACCACTAACGTGGTCATCAGGAGAGTTTCTCCTTATCCTCACTCCTCTGACAACACTCAGTCTGCTGGACTTGCAAAGGAAAAAAAGGACTTTAAACAGACTTCTACCACGAATAGTTTCTTCTGACGGACAACATCAAGGCAGGAAGTCAAACAGGAAAACCTCTCACCCACTTTACTGCCATCGGAAGCCAGAGGTCTGGATACAAAATTTGAACTGATCCAAATATTTCTGTGTGCCAGTTCCAGCTCTTTGTGCAACGTCACAAAAAACAGCCCTACGCTCAGAGCACCGGCAGCTGGGGTGAAGGTAGGAATGGCAAAGGCGAGCAAAGAGACTCCTGACTTCCAACAGCAAGATGAATTGCAATTTGTTAAACTGGTTTTGACAGGTAAAACTGGGTATGTAAGACACAAAGGAGAGAGGACATCACACCAAAGATGCCAAATACTGATTGTGACCTTTTAGAGAGGAACACTTCCATTGTGCGAACACGTTGCCTATGTAGTTAAAAGGCCAAGCAATGCTGAAGGTATTTTTTCTTCCCCTTGCCAAATGTTAATTTGCACTGAGCGATTCAGAGGGACTTTACAAGGATCACAGCCTTCCACAGAAATCTCCTTCATACCTCCACTGAATTGTGAAAAACAGTTTTTATGATTTAAAGGGAGTCATATGTATTATTTCTTCCGTCTCTCTCCATTTCTAAAGACATCAGAGATGGTTAGGTGATTTTGATGTGTCTCTCCCCTCTCTTTACACTCCTCATGTGTTGCTCATTTTCTCCATTCCATTTGGGTTACAAACCATCCTCTGTCATGTCCTGTTTCATGATCCTTTACCCTTATACTCCATATCGCTGTTTCACTTCAAAGGGGGTTTCTATCTCACAGAGGAGAGAAACAAGGGCATCTCCAGACAACACTGCACTGATCTACAAGGCTGTTACTACAGCAGAAGCAGCCTTGCCCTGTTCATACGTGCTACATTAGCTTCTGCAAACACTGCAATAACAAACGTTTCTTATTTTGAAAGGCTTTTTCCCCTTGCTATCTTTCTAGATTTTTTTGAAAGATGGATGTAGATTTGAATTTATGTGTTTAAATGGTTTGGTTTTGAAGTGATCCATTTATTAAAAGTCAAATTAAGAGGAAAAATAGGAAAATGGCATGACTAAAACTGACTGTGGTTGAAGAATGACAATTCAAAAGCAAAAGAAACAAAACCTTCACATTAAAGCAAGGCAAAATTAATACAGACTCTAAATCATTGAAATAGCAACACAGTTTCCCCCTTTTCAATCAGATCTTGCAAACACTTCCATGCAAGTCCCTAATTAATGCTATTTACCAGATTTTTGCACTTTCCCATGAATGATGCCCTGACTCCACAGCACCTTCCACTGTGACACTTCTGCACAGACCTAAGCTGGCTGTAAGAACAGCTTGAGGGTGTTGTACGGAAAATAAGAAAATACCATATGAATCCATACTAAGGTTCCCCCCCAAAACAATCTCTTCACCATGTATCCCACCCCTTTCAGCCTGCACCCAACTCATCCATGCTGGACACTGCCGTTTGAGAAAACCCCCCGTGGACCCCGTACCTCTGCCTCTGAGCTTCCCTTTACTCACAGACCTGATGGAGGAAATGGGGTGGGGAAATGAGGGACTGGGAGACGCGGCTTTGCTTCTGGTGAGCTCTATGTCTGCTCACCCAGGTACACGCCAAAGGAAGGGCAAGAAGGGTGATCTGGGAGCTACGTGCAGACACTGTTATTCTGGCCTGGAGCGGGGTGCTCAGGACACAGCGCTGCTGGAGGCTTAGTGAGACTCAGCAGGTACAGCCCCTCCAGCACAGACGTGCCCTGCACCATCTCCCACTCCACAAAGTCCAAGGGCAAGATGACAGCTGGGGCTCCTCAAGACTGCAGGAGCATCTCTCCTGGGCATTCTTCATTCAGATGGAATTTCTATCCGTTAAGTCTGAGGTGTGGCACGTTAAGTCTGAGGTGTGTCTGGCAGCGTAGCACTTGTTACCATCACAGGGGTGAGTTGAACTGCATGTAGGTGTGATTTAATGCTCCAGTGAGCTCTAGCACTCACTCAGCCCCTCATTTGAGAAGAGAGACTCCTTTTTTCTCCTTTCGACGCTGATGCATGTTGCTTTGGGGACCAAATGTGTAGAAGTGGGATCACATGAAAGGAAAGGCACACGATTATGAAAAATTTAGATTTTTTTAAACGATGGTATCTGGGAGCTTAATCAACCTTCTGTGTCAGTAACATAGCCTGCCTGTAAAATACCTGCTGAGCACTGGTGGCCACCAGCCGCCGCAGGCAGCCCTTGGCTTGAACACAGGGCAGCGGAGAGGCAGGACCAGGATGGCGAGCCTGCGCTTCGGCTGTGCGCAGGAGTGCTGCAGAGCATCGGGGAGAGTTGTTCCTCCATGCAACTCCCTGAGCATTATGGAATAGGAAAAAGGATGCCAGATACACCCTATCTCACTTTCAAATTTTTTTCCTCTAGGCCACTGTACCTACTGTGGACATTTATCAGAAGTTGGGTCTGGAAAATGCAAAGATTCTTATAACGCTGGTGAACTTATAGATTTTGATCAGTAGCCTGTCCTCTACTCACCTGATTTTCAGTAGTAAGCATATAGGTGTTCACAGTGAAAGCTTGTTTGCACATCCTGTGTGACACCACACCTTCAAATCGCTGCCCTCCCGATTCACAGCAGAATCAATCATCTCCTCAAAATGCTCCCACCTACAGCTGGAGGCAGACAATTCTCTGCCACACCACAGCTGGCTCCTGTGGCAGCAGAAACTTAACACAGCTCTAAGTTACCTTGGCAGCCATGATTTACAACAGTATTTCAGTGAATCTAATCAGAAGTGTGAATACTCCCCTCCTATCTGGCACACATCGTTGGCATTCTAATTATTCACACGTTTTGGCAAGCATTATGGTGTTCCCCTACCAAGCTCCTAATCCCTGCAGATCAGTTAAAATAAATGAAAGAGAGAATCAAAAGGCACTTAAAAATTCAACGGTTCTCTAAATGGGTTTGAACAGGCTCCAGATTATCAGTGGTTGCAGTTGACTAGCACTTAAAATTAGGCCCTCCCTCTCCTACACACCTCACATTTCCCCTTCTCATTTAAAGCAACTGTCTGCTATTCCGATTCCTGGATGTACCAAAATGTCTAAATGAGTGAGAAAGGAAAATATATGCGTATCACCTACATTCAGTAGATACCGCAAAGCTCTGAGGTTTGGAAGCCGTAGTTGAAGCTATTAACGGCAACGAGAGCAGATCACAACATGGAAAACAATTATGGAACGTGCTAATTGAGGAAAGCGTGGTAACAACTCAAGTTTTCCTTTTGTTATTTCTGCGGGGAAGGAATACCCCAACACCAGGGAACGAGTTGCTGTCTTACAGAAAGATGTAACATTGAGATCTATCCCATTTGCAGCCATTAAAAAGGCATATCCCTGCCCTCAGTGCACTCCCCCCCTAGCCCGCACATGAAATATCTGCAGAAGAGGCTTCCTCTCCGCGTTACCTTTTCAGTCAGTTTGCTATCGATACGCAGACATCTTGCCAGTTCTCTCTCCGGAAGTCACCTCAACGCTGCTACAAGTCCTCTCCTCCGGCCAGGCTTCCCACCAGCGCACATCTTGGAAAACACCCTTCGCCTACAGGTCACCCAGCACTTACTTCCCTCCAGCCGCGGGAGCCAGCGCTACCCCTCGGCCTCACCCGCGCAGCCTCGCGCTCCTTTCCTGCTTACAACTTTCTGCTCCAGCTGCTCTCTCTGACCCAGTGAGCAGAGCTGGGAATAAACTCTAACCTCTCCACTTCAGGAAATTTAGCATTTAGGTCTCAAAGCCAGTTTTCTGCTGGACCCGCCGCCACTCACACACACGTATGCACACGCATACACATTCACACTATCATACTTTTATACTTCACCGAGATGTTTTTCAGCCAGCTATTTATGAGAGAAAAGACTGCTTTATGCTGCGCAGTTCTTTGCCTTCTCCCTTACTTGCTCCCAGGTGCCTTGTATAACTGTGATGCTTTTGTTACCACACCGGCATTCTACCAATAAAACCAGCACCCACACATGTCTACTTATTAAAGACTCCAACCTCCGTGTTCTGAGGAAACAGCAAAGGAGTAAAAATGTTGATGTTTCACACATATGAAATAACACAGGACAGGTCAGTGCCTCAAAGTGACTCTTTCTTAGGTATCACCATGGAAATGGGCCAAGATAAATCTCCACATTACTAACAACAAGGGTCTTGGAGTGACACTCACAGGAAAATGTAGAACTAAAAGGAAAGGGGAAAATGCTAGTAAACACATACACGAACAAGGCTAGGAAAAAGGATGTTTTCATGCTTTTGTGTAGTCTGCAACAATGAGAGACTAATTTCCTATTTGGTGTAAGTCAATACAGTATCATTAAGCTCATTAGAATTTTGCAGATTTACACAGAATGAAGATCCGTATGGTATTGTTCTCGGTGTCCACTTGTTAGGAGAGAGAGATGGAAATAGGTGGCCGTGCATCAGTAACACAGCAGTTCTAGTTCGGTGGTGGATGCAAGCCTGTTCTAGAGGACAGGAAAGAAGGAAAGCAGAAAAAATGGGAAGACCAAGTCAAGGAAAAGGGGAAATGTGAGTCAAAGAATGTCATGTGGTGTGTGAGGGTTTTCCCACGTGCACGATCTCCTCAGAGCTCTCATGCCCTTTTGTCTGGCAGTTCTAGTTGAACGTATCCACTCGATGACAAAAAGTTACTCATAGAAATGTTATTTTCTTGAACACTGAATCTTTTGAACTCAGATGGTGAAGGCCAAACGATGAGGTCAAATACTGTTGGCTACATCTAACTTTCAGGCTTCCATGTACGCATTTTGATCAATCAACTGCTGTCCATTTTTGATATTACTTCTCGATATTCATCTGAGGTCCGCTGTGTCAGGCACAGCACGGCTGGAGCAATAAAGAAGAGGCTTTAGACACTGAAGACTTTACAGATAAGGGCCCCAGTAACATGGCTTTTGTGAAACGTATACACCAAATCCAGTAGCATGTACTTGCAGAATCTGGGCTGACTTTAACAAAAAGAAAAGCCAGGGAATGACGTGGGGACAACAAGGAAGAAGGGACAACAGTTGCAGTGAAGCACACAGAGGGAGCAAGTTTCCATTACTGTTACCTAAAGGCTCCATCTTTGTGGTCTTATTCAAGTACAACGTCCCACTGTTTTAAAGCAGTTGTGAAGAAAGTAGTTCCTTTTTCTTTGGTCTTCAAAACCAAATTACATTCATTGTCCTCTAGCAGCTTGCATAGGCCAGCAAAACCCCATGAAGCCGGTGCACACTCCACATTTTGCGCTCCGGTTAATACAAAAGCACGTGACTGTGTGTCCACAGATCTGGTATGAATTATTGCAGAGCAACATTCCTCATTTATGAGCACAGTCAAAACATTAAGGAGATTTAAATTTTCTTTTTAAGATGCACTCAACTTTAGTAGACCCTTTCATAAACCCTTTTTTGAATTATTGTTTAAGATCGCTAGCAACAGAAGAAAGTTATCTAGAACACAACTGTATTAAGATTGAACCTAAATAGATTTTTAGATAAGTTATATTAATGACTTGTATTTATATGGCGGCTCAAAGTGTTTCACAAATATTGATGAATTAAAGCCTCATGACAGACTTCCAAGCAGGACAATGTTAACATACCCTATTTACAGATGGAACTGTAAACTCTGTCAAGAGATATTCAGAGATTAAATGATTTGCTTAGGGTCAGAAAGTCATGAATAGCACTCTGGAGTCACATGCTGCTACCCTCGTCAAAACACACTATTCACATTATGAGTGATCGGCCACAAATGCAAACATTCATAAACCCTGACTTTACTCCATGAGATAACCATGGTATTCACAGACTCAAAGAACAAAAGTTCTGCTCTTGCCTTTCCTCATTACCTCCTATGCAGTCTGAAAAAAGGAATAAAAAATAAACAAACATGACAAATAAATCAATAAATACATGAATTTGGCCCGCTGAATGGCATTTGGCTTTCTTTATATTCTCTGTGCCAGAAACAATGGCAGCCTATTATCTGCCCTTCAATATGATAAATGTATGTATGAAAAAGTCTATCGCTCATAACGGATAACGATTTGTACCTTTAGTGTCTTAAAGCACGGCAACTTTATACCATGAACGATTCCTTGTCTAGCAATAACGCTACATTACATGCTCTTCGGGAGAAAAAGGAAGAGAAGGGGAGAAGAAAAATAATACGGTGCCATTTGTCTAAAAAGGCAAAAGTATTCATTAGATGCACTACAATGTCCAGCGAGGCTGAGGGATTCTGGGATTTCTCTCAGTGGCTGCCAAACAACAGTCATACCGTCGGACTGGACACAGAGTACTTCCAAATCACATGCGTTTCTTTATCAGATGTTTCTTACCCATCTACTTTTACTTTGCCTTGGCTTTGGTTATCTGTGCACATCCAGATGTATTTTGAAGTGGTGGTAGTGATTTGTGAAGTCTTAAATGGCTGAGGCCTTCCCTGAGGAAGAAAACGAGTGCCACCCTCCCAAAACTCTGCCACGCGGAGGGGCTCACACCAGTCTCCCCCACTGTATGCCTCAAATAGGGAAAGGATATTAAACCAGAGAAAAACGAACTGTAATTACAGCAAAAGGTGCTGAAGAGCCTTACAAATCTCACCTAAGAACAAACTTAAGAGTGACTGGCGTGAAACCTGGCCTAGTATAAGCTAGAAACCGCAGGACAAAAACAAACATCTGGGCCACATGCAGTCTGAATCTGTATACGTGATATTTGAGGCAATCACTCCTATTTAGAGATCCTACGTGAAACTCAAGGCAACGCATGTGCCGTCGCATGGCAGTAGCATAACGGGTTGAGCACCAAATAGCCCAAAGGTTCTTCCAGACAAAATCCTGGAGACACCCTGGGACGTGTATTTGCATGATGCCTCCTACAGACTGCAAACCACAAACCAGTGTAAGTCTCCATACAGCTCGGTCACAACCCAGAATGATGTTCCATGATGCTGGGAGAGGGAAGTACCCAACGGTCTCCTCGGACCTGTTCAGGGATAGTCACGCTTGAATCTCTCTCTAGCTTGTGTGCTGCAAGGGCAACGCCGCCGCCACAGAGGCACCGCAGGGATGCCACACTGCGCGGCGGCGGCAGTCAAACCTCTCTCGTAGGGCGCAGCTTTGTGAAAGAGCATCAGCGGAGGAATCCCTTCATCTGTCACACCAGTGCTATCGAACCGCTTTGCGTTAAACAAATGGGCTCGATCACAAACCTGGCTGCACTTTTGATAGAAGCTGCAGTTTTAAAACACTGCTCGCCTTTTATTTTATGTGGGATTTTCTTTTATTCTTTTTTAACTTAGCAAATGCCACGGTGCACTCTCATTTTCGATTTTAATGGCTAAAGATATGCACGCAAAAAGCATCCTAATTACTGCTTTCCTGGCAGACACAGCCATTTCCTTGGGTTTTTATTGCCATTAGTTTTCCTCACCGATTTATCCTTAGCTACTCTCTTTGCATCTTCCTCGCCTCCCCTGAGCCCTTTCCTCCTCGCTTCTCAAGACTTGTCAGCACGCCTCCAATCCCCAGGAGAGATTGAAGGCCTTGTAAAACCCACTGCGCAAACAAGCATTCCTGTTCGTTTATCACATTTAGCATGCGCACTTCCACACTCATCAAAACCAAGCCTGAGCTCGCTAAGTCATTTCCCTCTCCCAATTACAAATTAGTCCATTAGGCTGTCTGCAGTAGGCCCTCTGTTGCATCTTGGTAATGGCTTCTGAGATTTCCATCATAATCGTAATGGCTCCCTGTGCAGCCATGAGGGCAGATGGAGGCCGCTCGTGGGTAATGAGGTATCACACTACCAAAGGGCACAGCTCTGGGCTCATTATTTAGTCTTGGCTGTTTTGTGAAAACAACAACAAAGGTAAAATGCTGAAGGGAACACTTTAGCATATTAAATTAACACTTCTTGAAATTTCTCTCTGTAAACATGCCATATTTTTTCTTTATGAAACATCCCATGTGTCTGAGTGTGCGACGTGAGGGAAGAGGGAGGAGGGGAAAAGGGACCACGGAGACGATGCGTGCTGCTGCATCCTCCCCACACGCAGCAGGCTTCTCCCCACAGCCACTGCGGACACCCAGCTCGGGAACGTGAGGACAGCCCTGAGGACCGCGTCTGGCTACAGGGCTGACGCAGGGCTCGACACGCTTGTCCCTTCCCTACGGTCCAGCCTGTGGGTTCACGTGGGAGCTGCTTAGCACCAACCGCTTCAGGTTATTGGAGCTGTCTCTAAAGGCAACATCTCCAAGGGAGGTGAACTGGCTGGACTGTCAGGGTGCAACAGCTAGTTCTAGGTCTTGGCAATGTGGCTCTTTCTTTCACAACAGCAGGCTGAGGCTGGGTAATATCTAATATGCCCAAAGCTGTGATCATCCCTAATGCAACCTCCCTAAGAAAACCAGAGATTGAAATGTTGTGAGACAACCCTCCGCCTACCTCCACCTCCAGCTGCAGCAGCCCAAGAGCCCCGGCACAGAGGGTCGGCTCAGCACCGCAGCCTCCGCTCGTGCCCCAGCCTGGCAGCTGAGTAACTTATTTCAAAGACAGAAGCAACGTTTAAGACAAGCAGGTTAAAATCAATATCAATTAGACACTCTTTGAACATCGCTGCTCTCTTTAGATTTTGTGCATTGGATGTGAACTGTTGCTAATGTGACTTTGTTCCCAGCGGCGCAACAGCAGTTCAAGATACCAAATCCTCCTGCGCACTGAAGTTAGGGATAGTTGTGACAAAGGCTCTCCCTTCTCACTAGAGCAAAGCTTAGTTTGTTTTCCTTATAGGTATTTTACTCATCTGAGATCACAAGGCTACAAAGAGGGCGGTGGTAAGGGTAGAGCTGTAACGTGGGTGAGAGAGGGGTCAGGGAAGTTGTGCGGGGAGGGGATAGAAAGGTTTGGTCCCTCACCCTCACACAACTTCAAACTCTCTTACAAGTGTAAATCTGCAGGAGAACAAAAATGTAATAAATGTCTTTATAGGTCTGGCACCTTATGGAATTTGCCTAAATGTCAGCCAACACACATCAGTCCGTGAAGAGAGGGATTTTTACGTGTCTTGGTTCTCTGACAGAGTTCATCCCTGCCTGTGACTGGAGAGCTGGAGGTGCAGCTCCCAAAGGGAGATGCAGGAGCAACCTAAACATTTCTCTTGAAGAGATTTTCCTCGAGTCACTGAGCAGCACCTCCTGTGCCCCTCTCCGAGAGTCCTGGTGGAGCTGGTTGTGCACCGAAACACACTTCTAGATGTTAGATAATGAGAAAATACTGAAAATCACGTGTCACATCTGAAATACCGTTTGTATAGGAAAAGAAAGCCAGACCAGCGATTCTTTGAGACAAGAGGAGTGCAACTACAAAGTTAGCAGGAGGATTGCTATCCAACTCTGCTTTGGTGAGCAGTAAAACACAAATTTATGAGCTGGGTTTTGTTAAAGTCGGATATGGATTTTTGAAAATGAAAAGGATGGATGGGGGGATGGCAGTGAGACATTTAATCAATGTCATAAAAATGTAACATTCATTGGTCTCCTAAAATGAAATTAATAATCTGTGTAGAAGTATCATTAGGAGATAAGTGACATTTTTAGGCTTTGATTTGTAACTTGTAACAAATCTTACTTCCACATATTTCAAACATTCTTAGTGATATCCATCTTTATTAAAACATACCAAAACCTTTTCACCTCAGCAAGAGTGGCCCATCAAGCATTTTTCCCCAGCATAATATCCTTAAGTAAAAAGATACATTATCAGGCACAGACTTCCCAGTAATGAAGGCAGGAAGAGACATGCTCCGTACCATATTCAAATTAAATCAGGGATTTCAATACTCCCTGATTATCAGGGAGTCTTGTCTTTCACTAATAAATTTCTCCTTCATCCCAGGCACAGCCTTTCTTAGCTCTCTCTGAACCGATCAGACATTTCATTGTACGCAGGAGGGCAAAAATAAGGGGTGTGCATGTGGGAAGGAGGAGTGCGGGGAGGGGGGATAAAAATTAGGCAAGTCTGCTAGATAAACTATTGGAAATATTACTTGAAAAGGCAGCCTCGTAGGAACACGAATCTGATTCACACCCCCTGCTGGATTTAGGATTTGGAGGAAGGAGTAGCTAATATACATAGGCTTATTCTCTTTACATTTAATGTCAGGCTATTTTGCATCAAAGTATTTTCATACATGCTAATGGAGCTACCTTTGATTTGCACCAGCTAAGTGAGATGGGAAATCAGACTGCAGAGCATGGATTACTACGCACCACCTCCATGACAGGAGAGCAGGTGACATGATTCCTCTCCCCACTCTGCCCTTCCCTTGCCTTTTCAAACATATAGCACAAAAGACATCAGGAAAGACATTTTTTTTTTTTTAATTAGCAATAGAATCATAATCGACTCGTGCGACAGGGAGAATGTGCATCTTTTCTTTGTGGATCCCTGTCAAACATATTCTAATTAAGCTGTTTCCATTTTCATTGTGGAGCAAGGAGGATGACGGCAGGGAAAAGTTGGTGAGAGTTATCACTGCACACATTCAGAAGTTACAGAGATAAAGGATAACCCCCATGTTGTGCTGTGACAACAATAACAGATAGAGTTCCCTGCTGAGACCCAGTGTGCGGGAGCCTGGCGTATCGTCCTTGCCTCAAAGAGAATACAGTATGAACAGAAAAGTGAGATAAAGAAAGTCTCACAATCCTATCTATAAATGGAAACTGAGGCACAGAGAGATGCGGTTCTTTGCCCAGTATCACAAAGCTGCTCTACATCAAAATCAAGTGGTGCACCTAATTCTCCAAAGTCCCAGTTAAGTGCCTTAATCAAAAACTGCTTCAGGGCCTAGAGAGAATTGTCCTTTATATTAATTATCCTTTACATTGAAGAGTCACTAGGAAAGTGTTCTTATTTTTACTACTAGGCCAACTTCCAAAGGGTCCCACTTAAAACATTCAAAACTTCACAAGGGATTTTGACCAATTTTGTTACCACCTTTGATTCTAATTGTGTTATCCCATAATTGCTCTAGCACGTGAGAAAAGGACACGGTTTCGTTTCTTTACACAGCTAAATCTGTACAAATTTAGTATCTCCGTCTGAGGGAATTTGGTGACGCTATTACCCCCATACTGATGTCCTCTCACTTAGCCCCATTCGGATTCAACGTAATGCCTTAAAATAAAATGGCCAATAACATAAGTGACCACAAGAAATGGACTATTCCCAAATATCAAGGTGCTATTTTTATGTGTGTCCAAGGGCTTTGGGCTCCCAAGTTTCACTGAGAATGGCTCAGGCTGGAGATGTGCAAGTTTGGATGTAACAAGTCTGGAGTCCCTCTGTATTTGGAATTATTTTACTCACAGGAGAAAACTATACACAGCAGTAGACATGTGCACAGCTACAAACAGCCTTGACGACCGCCCCAGCTAGAAAGCCTTGGACTGCCCATAGTTAGTTGGCTCCTCAGCTCTCAGTGAGCCCACATGGCCATGACAGGAATGTCAGACACATCTGACTGCAAACGGACACACACCAACTTCCTGATGGCAGAAAGGGCATGAGCTGGCCTGTTTCAACCTCTGCCTCTGAAGTACCACCTACCGACAGGTACTGAAAATAATGACTCAGTCATTCACACTACATCCCCTTGCTATAATTCTTGCATTCCTTGCTTTTCATGGAAATTATTTACTGAAAGAAAAAAACAAAGGCCCTTCCCTTTGAGAAGGTTAGGTCTTTGCTCAAGCCCACAGATTTTAACCTCATAAATATTCCTAGCTATAAGATCTTATTAAGAAGGTATGTCTCCCAAGAGCATAAAACCATCAAGCTGTAAATTTTATTTAATTTCCCATGAGATTTCCTAGCCTCATACATATAATTAGAGTGCAGTATAGAGCACTTTTTGTGTTTTGTCAATAAATCACTAGGGAACAATCAACGTTTAAGAGGACAAGCTTTAATGATTTTTCAGACCCCTAAGCAATCATGCCTGCTACAGTGGCAAGCTGGTCTTTAACTTTCTCTAACCAGGATTGTGGACTGTAATGTTAGATAGGGTCCCAAACACTTAATCCTATTAGACTCCGCAGCCCAGACAATCATAGCTTATACCCAAGGGACATATTGATTTTGATTTGGTTGACAGATAAGACTAGCCAAGCTACTGTAGGCTATGCTTTATTAAGTGTTTACAAATTAAATATCTTAAGGTCTGTAACAAGCACAACTCCGCTGCACAGCCAACTGCAGATTTGCAATTACCTGTGCAGATGGACAAAAGATGACTCTCCATCAATCACCGAGAGCACATCTTACAGTATCCATAGCATCCAGTGCAACCAGTCAAGAGGCACAACCTGTTCCTCACCCAGGACGATGCAAGGTGCGCCTATCTCCATTTCAGTACAGCCTCTTGAGAAACTGAAGTCTTCTCGCAAGACTTTTGATTGTGGTAAAGTATCTCAGGAATGTCTTTGTCAGGCGGATCTCATCGGGGTACATTTCAGTATTGAGCCATGACAGAAATAGTCATATTTTTTAAGAAGGCAACACTCACCTCATGTATTTTGCCCTTCCCTATTCTGAATCTTAACTCACCGAGTATTTTTTCCCTGCCCATAATTTCCATGCTGCTGCCACAGCCTTAATTTGCTCTGTCTAATTCAGCCTACTTGGGTACTCTTGGAAGTTCCTACAGGCGCAGTGCAGACAGAGATAAACCATTCTTTCATATGCAGATTGTCTGTGACTTTTGGAAAGACAATCCCATTCTCTCTTACAAAAAAAAAAAAAGATACTGTAGATGATTTAGAGAAAACTAGGCATACAATCAAACTCTTTCTTGCATGCAAACCATAAAATAACTTTTACACCTGGGAGAGCTGAATGAGTATATTTCTGATTCGGCACTATTTTACCCTTGACTTTGCACTGATGTCAATGACAGAAGGAGAAAAATAACTGCAGAGAACAGTATGCAAAGAATTCATAAATTTACTGAAAGGAAATATCTGAAAAAGAGAAATTGCCTTCCCGAACCATACAATGCGTGGCAGTATAGAGAACTCCTTGGGTCAACAGATAGGACGGTATTTCTGTACCCTGAATTACCCTTGTGATCTCAAGTGGAAACCATCTTATAGGCACTGAATGCACATTAAACACTTGAGCTTTTCGTCGTATAATTTGATAATCACACCAACTACACTATCAGGCAAAAGTCTCCCAAGTACTTTAAATATGTTAATGAACCAAGATTTTATCTATAGTCTTATACAGCTTGCACAAATCTATAAATAGGCTTATCTCAGGGTTATTGCTGTTATAAATTAATTATGGAAATGTCAACCAAATCAGGTACATGCCAAAGGAGTAATGGGGAGAGCAGTGATTAGCAACAGAAGATTCAGATACCGGGTGACCTGCATGAAGGGTTCACAGCCCCTGGCAGCAGTCCACAAGCTGCGGGGGAATTTAACCTTGAAGAATACACTTAAAATTGGTTTTCATATGAGTAATTGACAGTGGCTGAAGAAGCGAACTGAGTTAGGGAAGAGTTATTGCACTGTTTTCTTTTAGGAACTAATTCCTTAAGCCACAATTGTTTCTTTTTAGACGCTGGGAGCTGCAGAGCGAAGGGTATGGGGTTTTCAGTGTTGTATTTGTTTGGAGGTTTTCTCAGGGAGGAAAGGTGAGGGAATGGAGATTAGGGGCCCTGATGTAAATTACTAACCTTTTCCGAACTACACCAAAGGTATGTCTAGGCATGAAATACAGTTATTTAAAAGGAAAATCCAAATAAAATAAGAATTATTGCTTTCCCACTTGGATTTGAATATCTATTTGATTTGAAGGATAGCAACAGAAGTATGTGACTCCTGAACACTGTAAGAGATTTCACATGTGCATCTCTGCATTTACACTAAATCTAACCCAAAGAGCACTCTAAGAAGGTTGAGAGATCTATCAGAGCACAAGCTACTCAGATCCTAAATGCCATATTACTTCTGCTATTTATTCTTTATACTGTGATTGGACTTGTGAACCCAGGCTGTGGATGAGGACACTTATTACATCAGCCACTTCACAAACTGAACAAAAAGATGACACATGCCCCAGACACCTAGTATTCACAAAGAAAACATTCCTTATCTTCCATAGTTAACGCTTATATTTTTTATTTAATCTGGAGACATTTTTACAAGAGTCTTTTTTATTTCTGCTTTTCTTATCATTCTAAGAAGAGGTTTATATCATTGTTAAGGAAATGATAAATAAAAAAGTAGGACAATAGTGAATGAAATACAACATCATAATGTGCCAGCAGTGGTGAAGTTGAGGCTTGTTAAAAATCTACATATATACTTTCAGATCAGAAAGTTTACTGCAAAGAGCGGTTGACTATACATAGTTAAAAAAGAAAAAGAAAGAAAAGAAAAAAGAAAAGAAAACACCACTTTTACAGTGATTAGCATCGGCAGTGTTTGAGTCTCTATCCCTATTCTGTTACAGCCGATCTAAAGTTATTACAGAACTCATCCCAAAGAGCTTGCAAAAAGCAGAATCTCCTTCACTAGGAATTTAGATATCATCCTGGGTAACCGAATTCTGTCTCCCAGCTAGGATCCACTTCTGTGTGACTGAAACATAAATAAATTTGTGAAAGAGGCTGCTTCTAGAATATCAAATAGTCTCAGGATACTTGCAGATGCTTTATACTTCTGGCTACATCAATATAAATGGATTAAACAAAATGCTTTCTATTGCGAGCTAGGACACGGTGCTCTAGCTGGTCAAATATAGATCTGATTGTAATGATCCGGGGGCCTTGCGATCTGCGGGCTACATTATTACAGTTCACTACTCCTAAACATGAGCTACAGAGAGTGGCCAATGCAATGATAACCAGATCGACCATTTATCAGGTCGGTTCTTGTCTCATAATTGCAGCCCACCTCAAACACCAGGAATCAATCAAAGTCTCAGACTGTGAGTCTTCAGATGTTCTATACAAATGATCAAATTACTAACGGATGTACCTCTCTCAACTGGAGGAAAACAGTGCCAAGCTGTTAGTCTCCAGCAATATTAGTATTAAGTAAGAAAGAGTCTGGGAAGACTGAGGTTCCCTTTGTAACACCCTTAGTGCCACAACTCACAAATGGGAAGACAAAATGTCCAAAGACTTGATTATCTCAAAGCAAAATATGATTGAACTTCTTCCTCTTAACTCTAATGAAGACGAGGATGGTAAGACATGAAAAAAGGAAGTTGAATGAAATAAAGACTGTTCCATAGGCTAGGAGGCAGAAAGGAATAAAGTCGTCAACAAGCCATTTATGGACTATTTCTCTGTGGATGGATTTCTCCTCGGTGCCACAGGAGCAGCATATTGCCTGCACACTATTTAAATAGAGATTCAACCTCTGAACTATGATGGAAACAACATTTAAGTGGTGCTTAGAGCCTTTGCTGGCCACCTGCACTGAAAGAGCTTCAACCCTACCACACGTGTGCCCTTGCAAAGTGAAAGTGCCATACTTTGGTTTAAACACCAGAACTGTGGAAGCTACACAAGAGTAGTCAACATTTTGTGAAATTCTGTACTGCAGTGTCTGCTACGGGTCTTTTCAGTAAAACCTGAAACTTATATTACAGACATTAAATTCATATTTACTAGCTGCTTAACATTCTGATTAGATAATGGACTCCAATTCTCAGTGAGAAAGTTACATCATGAAGCAATTTTCAACAGATGGAGGAAGTTTGGTTTTAAACATTTGATAAAATGCTAAATATTTCCCCCAAAGTAACTATGCTTTATAAATACACCTCCTCATTCTACTGCAATAGGATGTTGCATACCATCATCCCAATCAGACTTTCAAATGAAATCTTTATAAAGCTTGCACAGTTTCACCAACAACAGCGTGGGATGCACAAAACCATGCAAATAACCTCTCGTCACCTTGTCCTGACTTGTGTTTTACACAGTAAATGGCCAACCTTTCACTCAACCTCAAACATTTCTTTTTCTTTGGTGCCTACAAATATTTACTTAAACTCCCAAATATTTGTGTACCTCACAAGAGATGTTACCACCATCATATGTGCGGCTCTCTAATAGCATTGTAATTTCTAGCAGTGTCACCTATTTGTGGAGGCCCGCTGGGAAGGCAGTATTAGACTGTCCTGCGATCACTTTCCATAACCTCTGCCATAGATATGTGATGCAGGTTCCAACTTGTTGCTGTCCTGGCAGCTGTGTGGTTGTGCACTTATGGAAAGCATTTAGAGAATAACCGGAGATGCAGGATTCAAGGAGTCTGGAAATACAGATTAAAATATCACCTCATGCTCACGATCTCCCCATTTACTGCTCCTAAAACTTTAGCTAGTTGAACTGGGCAGACATACTCGTGGAGAGACTGTGTGGAGACTGATCATACTCCATTCGCAACGACCTGGTCAAAACTACTGCTCATAAACAGAGCAGGGATTTGCTAACTATGCAGCTTCGGGGCCAAGCCGTTATGGCTTATTCAAAACAGGCTAACAAGTACTCTGGTTACATCCTGGAATTCATAAAACTTTTGAAAGTGTTATATTGGTCTTGTAAAAGTGGAATGTGTGTGCAGTATATTCTAAAGACGTCTAAATGTTAAGTATTTCACATAAGGCTGTGGAAAAAGCTTGTCTTCCCCTCTCTGTTTTGGCATTAAATGCTGCTCATGGATAATGAAAAGCAGAGAAGCACAGGCCTGCATACCTGCGCCGTCAACCTACATTAAAACAAAAGATCGGCCTGAGGTTGGGAAGAGTGATCTTAATCGCAATAGATCCCATCCCACAGACAGCACCAATCTCATACCCAGAGGAGCGGTAAAAACTATGGAGCTTTATCCATGACAAATGAATGCTTCTAGGTCCTGATCCAAACCCAGTGAAAACCTTACAAAGACTTCACTGGGCTTTGGATCGGGTTTCCAAGCCGTACAACCAGGCCTATGCTGTTTGGGAACACGATGACTGATTAATACTGCTACTGACCTGGCTGAGGTGGAGCGACTCCACATCTTCTTGAAACTGGGGCTTGAACAGCAGTTTAAGACTTCGGAAACATAGAGGAGGAGTTCTCTTTTCCATATCTGAATAGTAAGGAGGGTCACGTGGGCGCACTGTTTATCCACGCTAGGGAAGGATTGAGCCCCCTTTATTCCGTTCAGAAAACGGCAGGTGAAATGTATTTCCCTTACGGCTCTGAACTAGCAAGAAAAATGGAATGAATAAACATGAAATGTGGAAAAAGGGGAGAGTCCACACTATTGCACCATGGTAAACAAGGTGGTGAAGACAGACTTAAAACTGATTTTTTCCATTAAAAAATATACTTCTACTGCCTCTGACAAAATACAGTTCACTGTCATTTAGACCTTAGCAGCAGTTCTAAAGGAATGTGGAATTGTATGCCTTGAAACGAAATACAGGCTGTCCTGAGCCAGAGAAAAGGAGTCCAAGCCACAGCATAAAGAGACAGAGTCCAGCTAACCCACCACCAAGCCTGACCGTGAGGATGCTCTCTGTCTCTAGACACATATCCTGTAAATGGGAGCAGATCCATCTCATACTCAACAGGTTCAGAAGGACGTTTTATTCCTTTTATTCCCCCCAAAGCCACAGACAGTGCTGTGCTGCAACTGGCCAACCATGTTCTAATTAAGCAATAGTAGTTTCAGCACAGACTATTTCCTGGGGATTAATGACCAACAGAGAAGAGGTTGATGATCTGAGGCCCATTACTGCCAGTTAGTCATTAATGCCCGGCTATACCCTGCATCTCAGTCATTACAGATATGACTAGATTGGGGTACAGACTTCTTGAGCAGATACATATTAGTGCTTGGAGTGCTTAATGTTGTTGCAAGGCTTTGCTGTTGCTTATACGCAGAGGGAGCGACAGGAGGAAGTAACATTTCTGATTATGAAGGCTTAAGCCTCATAACACCAAACTTCCTCTATGAGTTCAGATAAGCTCCCTAATCTCCCTGCAACTAAATCACACCACCTTGAAAGGAAAAACGAGATTACCTATTTACAAGATATGCAGATAAATCGTCAGAAATGTAAGCTTCCACTACACCAACCTCTCACACTTTGCTCCAGAAATGAATAAAAATAAAAAAAACCCAAAAAACAAAACCAGAGGAGAACAAGGAATGGCTAGCAACAGTAACAAAGAGAAAGGCGGATCGCACCTCCAAGGTTTGCTGCCTTATGCGCCACACCAACACACCAGGTGAAACCGTTCTGTCACAAAGCTGGCGGGGCAGAATCAGCCTGGAAAGCACATGAAAGAGCAGTGGATTCAGGGATGCTCTGGGAAGTGGCGCCAATAACCCACCACTTGGCAGTTTCCCTTTGGATGAAGCACAGATGGGATATCCCAGCTTGAGCCTTATAGTTCCTTTACTGCTGAAAATCTCCTCTCCTGAATCAGGAGTTAATCAGGGCCAGGCGGTTTATACTTAGTACAGGTTTTGCGGCACCTTCTGCAAGAACATCAAGGGTTGTGGCAAGTTCCACCTAATTGGCCTGCCTGTATAAAGTTATTATTATTAGTTCTACTCCTATTACTTCTAATGTGTAACAGACACAGCTCCTCCATGCTCTGAACCATATCCTTGTCTCACTGTTGCTTATTAATAACCTGCACATATGAGACATTGCCTGTTGGAGGAGTCTGTCACTCCTTTTTCACTCACTCGCCTCTCCCTGTCACTGGAGAATATACTGTTTCCTGTTAAAATCCTAACAATAATCCAGGTTAGACATTCTCTAGGCAATCCTGGCAGCTAAGTGGACCAGACATAGCTGGAAGAGAAGGAAGAACTAGCAACCATTTTATGTCTTTGAGCATGTGTAATAAAAATATCTATTAACTCCAGCACATAGGCTGTGATTTACTTTAATTACAATATTGGAAAGAGACATGAAAGAGCAGTGTCACATATTAGATCACGCTACCGCTGCGCCAAGGAGTGCTATATACTATTGATTAATACACTGCTTCAGATAGATGCACTGTTCTGATCTATTTGGCCAAGGCAGTGCGAGAGCAGGTAATAAGTTGTGCAGGTATAAATTGCCCGCAGCACTCAGGTATGCAGACATACTCACCTCTTCAAATAATATTCACAATAGTAAAGGAAAAAAAATCCAATTAGTGTCTAAAAATCCCTAGACATGACACTACTGGGGGGGTGGGGGGGGGGGGGGGTGGGGAAAAAAATCCCCTCTAAGGCTTCATATCTTGACAACCAACAGGTAATATTTTGCTTTTATTATCTACAAAGTAATGAGAAAGAGAGAAGAGCTGTGAGAGTAGGTGTCTCGGTGAGCCGCTTTACACCAGGAGTAAGACACTGCAGAGCACAGTATGACTTACATCTCCTCATTTGCCATCTCCCAGCGCTCGCTAGTTGCAATGTCAGCCCACCCACCACCGCCGATCCCTCCGCTGGGGATCCCTCCCGCCAAGGGGAGGTCACACAGCGAGCTGGTTACACCGCACAGCACCACAGTGCTGCAATGCAGTGCTTCGGAGCAGAGAACAGTCACACACACCACGGCTCCCATAGTGGACCAGCTGCAGAGTTCTTACGGGAATTTCCTCCTGGACCCTCTGAGGAATAGTTTGTTCTCAGTTTATTATCAATCTCCCATCCATCATCTCCAGAAGAGATGGGGTGTGCTGTGCTGGCTGGAGAGCAATAACCAGCTTCTCCACAGGCAGCTGGCAGGTGACTTAGCTGTCCCACTATGTCATGTCCCATTTTATTTCACCTGGCAACTCACACCTGCAAGATGGTTCATGGATAGGGACATCTCTAACACTGAAGATTTAGGCCCAATGTTCTGGGGACCATAACAGAGTATTCCTTCTACAAAATAAGACTTCAAGAGGTTTCTTTTTAAAAAAACCTTTGACCTTAGCACCTATATCTTAGCATCTCACGTACAAAACAGGTACCTCTCTGCCGGTACCTGTGACACACGAAATATGGGTGTCAGTAGGACTCCAGCTATTTCACTCCACAGTCCTCCTTCGACCTCCGACCCCCAGGTTGGACTTACTACATTGCCTTTTGTGTGACTCAAATAATTTGTTCTTCAGAGCACTAGGAGAGCTCCTGGGGCCACGGTCCAAGAGCTGCCGTTACATGCTCAGTATGTAGCAAAGCAGGGTTTTTTCCTACTTTATTCCTTTAGAGTCTAACACAGAAAGCAGCTTTCAGGAAGGAGAGACTGAAAGAGAGCAACAGAAAGGAGGACAGTAAAAAAGAATTTTAAACCACCTCCAGTGACTCCTAAGCAGGCTTTCCTGTGCATTCCTCAAGCTTATTTCACCTTGACTTCCTCCAGCTCCTTGGCACAGAAGAACTCGGAAGTGCTAGGTCTGACATAGCTCATCGTTAATAGGACCTAATCCCAAGGCACCTCATATGCAAAAGCCTGCTTAAAACCAGACTTTTTGCTTCTGACTATGTTTTAGAGTAGTCTAACTGAAGAGGATGGCTAGCCAGTCCCCTGGAGCATCGTGCTTTTTGGAAAAACAAAGAATTTCTGTGAGACTTTTCGCCTCCTTGTTTTAGTGCACAGGACAGAAGAAACCCAGGGATGGCTGTCTGCTCCCTATCCCCTTTCATGGAAGAAGCAGAAAGAGGGCTAATTGTCTATTAATGAGAGAATCATCTTCTCCATGTCCAACAGAGGCCACAGAGCAGGGGGTTCTCAGGAGTATTCATGCCTGTGCCCAGGTGTACCACGGTGTGTCAGGGGAAGAGGAGGGGGACATGATCGCACCAGGGTGCATTGCATAAGGCAGCGAGAGGGAGGGATGCCCTGCACCCCCTGGGGCAGAGGATGAGCGTGTCCAGCTGTGTTGCAGTGTACAGCTGTAGGGCAGCTCTTGTATCTAAGGCCCTGCTGCTCACAGGGCACCCAACCTGACTGTGGGAGAGGGTTTGATTTCCAGGGCTGACATAGACTGGAGAAAGGGTATACATACACCGGGGTAACAGCCACTTTGGAAGAAGAATGTCATTAGCAGCTGACTTACCTCACCTCTGCCCTTTGCAGGAGAGAAAGAAATTATCCCCAGGAGCATCTCTGAGGAGTGGAGTCTGGTGGCACATTCCACCTCATGCGTATCTTGTTTATTCTAAGTGGAGCTACAAATCTGTCGAGTGAGCATTTTGTTTTGATTAAAAATTAATAGCTGCTTTTGACCCAGGTGGATTAATTTCACTTTCACCGAGTATCAAGTTAATTGACACAAACTACTGTCAGGTGAAAGAACCAATTAACAAACTGTGAGGAGGACTCCTCTCCCCCTCCCTTCTCCTCTCCCCCAAATGTTGTTAAGACTCAAGTATTTTTTTTTCCTTTTAATAGAAAAATTCATCTCAGCAGAATGAGATTAATTACTTAACAAACAGAGGAACAAAAGAAAGCAGAGGGTGGGGGCAGTGAAGGGGAGCTCACTGGCAAAGTGCTGCAGAGGAGAACTGAGGAAGGAGCCTCCTCGTGCCTCCAGGCTTGCGGAGGGTTGTTCTTGCCAATTAACTGCTGCTTCCAAGATTATCACTCATCAGGGTTTGGAGCGTGGTTCAGGTTTATTGCAGTTTGGCAAAGGTCTTTGATAAGGTCCCCAGAACATGACAGCAAGGTCATTCGCAGAAAGAGCGGGCAGAATCCATCCAGAGCGTGTAACAATGCCGCACGCAATGCAGCAGCAAGAGCCACAAAAATATCTCCCGTTCCCATTTCTTGTATTTAAATTGGAAGTTTTCTATAGCAATGGATTATGAATAGGAGCATGTGTTAGCCTAGGAAAATCAAAGTAGTTCCTTATTTAATGCTTGCTAAATGTAAGCCAGCCCAGCCTTTGCTGGTTGAGCTTTATGGATTGCTTTTCAGAGCCTGGAACAGGGAATGACAGGCTGGCAGAAAGGGCTTGTGGTTGGCCAGTATTTCAAGTAGACCCTTATCTGAGAAATGGAAGCATCCTCTCCAGTTTACATTTTGTCAGCAGGCCTACTGGGAACTCAGGGGTACATTTCCTGTAAGCAAAGTGACTTATGTTTCCAAGTATCATTTTCAACCTGTCTTGTGCTAGAGAAGGTAAACGCCTGCAGAGACAAAGAGGTATAAAAAGAAAGCAAGGTATGAAACTCCTATTAAAATCAAAACAAATTGGCTGCCTGATTTGCTTATGTCCTTCTGAAAATCGCGTAAGAAGCCTATTTACATCTCCAGACATCCAAACGCCATCTACACATCTTGTCCTTAGCAATTCATGTGATTTGGACATCTACACATCCTATGTCTGTTTAGGAAACTCAATATTGTCTACTAGATTGTCTGGCTGGGTTTGAAAGTCCATTCCACGCTGCTAACACCGTGGCTTAAGTTTTATTATAGAAGTTGCTTAACTAGGCAAATATTTCCAGTTATATGTATTTTTCCTTTACTTACAGAAGTCATAGCACTTCATTTATTCTCCTGAGACTGTTTGTTCAAATCATTCTTTTTCATTCTTAGCCACTATTCTGCCCTAGGGACCAGCTACAAGCTTTTCCCATTATTATTTTTTTATTCAAAGAAACAGCTAGAAAATCCGCTTGGAGGGGGAGGGGAAAAAGGAGAGTAAGAGAAGGAGAAAAGGAAGGAGACAAGGAGAGAGAGGAAAGGGGAGAGGGAAATACTTTTCCCAGGCATCAGAAGACAGCTGGCCTACTTCTTCATTGGGACCTTGTCTACTGGTACATTTGAAAACCATTCCCAAATGCTCTGTTATCCCCACCTGCCAATGATGTGTACTGCTGCAGAAGGGAGAAGACAGTGTTCAGTCTCCACACAGGGCAAGAGCAATGCCATATGCTGCAGGGGAATACCCCCAGTTATGACTCTGAGCTGCTCAGATATGCAGATGTAGCATATATATCTATATATATACGAATACAATGATGAGAGCTAACTGAGCATCTAAATAAAGGTGTGAAACAACAGAGAGACAGAAAGGTTTTGCAATAAGCTATAATGGGAGCGTGCAAAGGTTCCCCTCCCCAGAGGAGGGCTGGCTGCCCTGAGCCTTTATGGAGCACCGTCAATTCATTAGCGGAGCTGTGCCTGAAAACCCTGTCACTGCACAACGTGTGTCCACTCATTACGTGTAGGCTTTCAGTGATCATATGCCGGTAAAGGACTACAAACATACCTGGCTGTCTCTGACATCCAGAGAACCGAGAGAAAATGAAAGGAGGAAATTGCAATTCAATTCGGTGCATATGGAGAATAAAGAGACATCGTTTCATATGCACTGGCTTATCCTTCCCTTTGGTTTATGTTAAAAAATACACAGTATTAGCTGCCCTTTCCTCTTGGGAAATGAGCAGCATAGGTAATGGAAACCAATAAAGAAATGTCATGTGTGTTACTGCAATCTGTCTACATTTAGGTGATTCCTGTTATGTCCTATCTCTGACCAAAGGGGAAAAGCAATTGTTCAAATGAAACCAGGTGACAAATCCTCCCAATCATTTCTTCCCTTCATGTCTTCACAATCAGAGCACTGATCTGGAAAGCCACAAAGATATTTCAGCATTTCAGCACTCTCAAGAAATGCTTAACCTAAAGTAACAAACTAATAAAAGATCCCCACATTTCTTAGAGGACATCAGATGAGATTTGGCTGGCTGCTGGATATTCCAAGATACACACAAAAACGCCTGCACCTGGATGCGCTGTAGCATAATCCTTCCTGTGAGGGACCACAGTGGTCACACTCCAACCACATTCTTTCCTCTGACTTTTAGACTACGAATGATTCACCTTAAAGTTTGCAAGATGCGGTAAGATACTGGATTTGTTAGGAGCAAGATCAGGAGCGATTCAGTCTGCTCGGGAGAAGTGCAGTTCACGAGATGGATTGCAGGTTTTTACTTCTAGCCCATCACAGGCTCTTCCCTGTTAACTGCCATGACACCTGAGCAAGGGCACTGAGATAATTTTTTATCCCAGATATAAAAATGGGGTGAGAACAAACATGCCTGGGTTTTCAATTGGGTTTTAGTCACAAAGTCTGGGAGTATGACCTGAACTATTACTGTCTGAGGGACACAAATGACACAACCCTAGCAATTCATGTTTCAGGAGCTCCTCCACCAACTGAAAAGTAAAGGAAAGGGTCAGCTTCATTTAGTACTAACTTCTGTCTTCATTTCATGCTCAGAGCACAGCACTCCCGCTAGAGCCTTAGCTGATGCAAATCAAGAAAGCTCAGTAGCAATCAGTGTTCGACTGATTTATAACAACTGAAAATCTAGCCCCTTACAAGGTCAATATTAGCAAAAGAAAGGAGGGAATGTGATGACACTTACTGTGGATTTTGTAAGTAAAGGCACTCCACAGCAGGGGAAGGAGTATCTTACATGGGAATCTTTCATTAGGCTTTTGTGAATATTTCTGCTGTTCAAAGGCAGGGGCGGGGGAAATCACACACACTAGAATATGAATCTTTGTAACTAATTAAAGAGTACTTCAAAACGTGCTTTCTCAAACTGAGTTTTTCCCCACTTCACTGTTTCATTGTTCTTCATGTCCTTAGAAATTTATCCGAGTCCCGTAGGCAGCAATCGGTTAAATAAACTAACGATGGCTTATCGCTTAGCAGATTACTAGGGCCCTGTTTCCTTCAGGTCTCTTACAAATGTGAATTGGTATTTCTGTACTTGTGAAAATGTGCTTGGTAGTTTTATTACGCAGACATTTCTGCACAAAGGTGAAATAAAGTATCATCTGTCACTACAGCTGGTTCTCAATCAGTACCCAATTTAATTATCCCCCTTCCTCTCCCCCCAGTTATTCAACACATTTGCTGAAATCTAGAAAACTGCAGTAGTTGGTCATTATCTAAAGAGAAAAATGGCTTTAACAGTATCTACAGATAAGCATGAATGCCTCCTACTAAAAGGATCTATTCCTAACAAGTTCTTGACATTTCAGTTAAATGAAATCACTTGTCTGATTAGCTGTGGCCTGGCATCTTTTTCTGCTGGTAAGTCCTGAGTAAGCAGTCACATGCAAAACCACTGAAGTTCTTAAATGAGAATCTCTAGGAAGCCTCATTTCATCGATTTACTTCACTTAGATGGCAGAGTCAAAACTAACCGGTGTGACAGAGAAATTAGTGATGATCCTCAACTTATCTGACCACTTAAGCCTTTGCAAGGGCCAGATTCCGACCTAGATGGTACAGACAATACTCCTTCTACTGTGCAACATCCTCTGCCTTCCTTATTCCAGGCTATGACTTAACAGAGATGTGCTTGTGACACAAGTCCTCCTTCTTTGTTTTACAATATGCTCAAATCTCCGGATGACAGCGAAACAGAACCCCCACTTACTTTGATGTGCGTTTTTCCTGGGTATGTAGACTACAGTTTATAGGTAACAATAGACATTTGAGATTAAAAGAACATTGAAAACACAGGAATGACTATAGCTTGCATTTTGCTTTGATGCGATATCCCAGCTTTCCAAATTAAAAAACCAGACAAACAAAAAGCCCAACAACCAAAACAGTTTTTGCTATTCTTTGTGTAGTTATTGGTAATGGCAAAAGAATGAGATCACACCTATAAAATTGTTCTTCCTCACCTGGAAGCAGATCAGCACATATGCCATTTCAGAGATCCACTTCCTGTTAATAAAAAGGCAATTTCTCTGGGTAACAAAGCCATGTACTTTTGGCAGTAAGCCAGGAAGCTTAAAGAGAAACCTTGAATGCTGAAAACGTAATAGACAAGGGACTCAGCTTAAGAAAAGATTTCATCTATCAACTAACAAGAGGCTGGGGTCATGAAGTAGGGTATTCTTTATACTTGAGAGACCAAGCTAAAAGTCTTAAAAATGTACAAGAAAACCCTGGCTGGAATGCTCTCCGTATGTAATCAAGGTTGCAGCTTCGAGAAGGCTTATCATTTCTCCTGACATTCTGACAGAAATGTGTAATATAGAAGTTTAGCAGTGTGGGCAGGTTAAATTATACTAGGCAGGAGAAATCATTTCAATGTGAATTGAAGCGTTTACTCTTGTCCACTTCTAGCTCTAGCCTGTTATTCTCTCTGCTTCCCACAGCTTCATGTTTTTAACAGAAAAGCTTCATTTTAGAACCAATTTTATATATGGGGTGCTTTGCTTCTAGGATTTGGTGTTTACTCTAAAAGCATCCTTACACATTACTAAAGTGTGACTTGGTCCTTGCTCATCAGTTGAATTTTCGATGTATTTTCTGTGTATGCTTCTATGTATTCTCCTTTAATGTATTTACCTATTATGGCAAATACCGTAGTAAACAGATTACGTATTGAGCAATGTGGCTATGGGAAGTTTTGACTAAACCTTAATGACTTTATATACAGAAAATATTCTTCTGAGTAAGAATGAAATTCCAGAAAAATGTGCCATTTTCCCCTGAAAAAGAGCAAGGTAAAAGCATTTTCGACTTCAGACCTTTTTTTTATTGGAATAAAACATAAGACCTGCTCAGTAAGCCTCTCAGTCTGCTTTTCATGGAGTCAAGGAACTCTGCTCTTTCCAGTCCCATCTGCCCAAAGCATCAGCTTTTCTGCTTTTGTGGAACGGTGCAATCGACCCCATGGCACAGCCCAACTGACACACAATCATCAACCCTAAATCTAGAAAGGAAAACAGTAGGCGTAATGCCTGTGTATAAAGAAATACATAAAGAAATACCGCACTAAACATGTCCCCTATTGCACTGTGGTCCACCCTGAGCTACCATGAAGCACGACTCCCTCTTGAAATGGATGGAGCTCCCAGATCTTAAACAGCCGAGCCGTCCTTCTTGTCCAATTCTTTTCCTAAGCCTCTATTGCCATCTCAGATATATTTAAGCTATTTTTTACCAGCTCTAAACGTTTTCCCTCGTGTCTGTGGGTAGAGTCACTCCTATTTCCAATTGATTTTTGAAATCAGGGTGCTTGGTGCCATTTAGCGCTTTAGAGTAAGTGCACACTAATTAATGGTGAATTACAATAGAATTTATACCGAATTACACACAGCATCTGCATTAGTAGCCAATGAGTTCATTCTGATTAATGTTATCACAGGAAGTAGCAGGGAGTTTGTAACGATTTGCTAAAGCAGCTAACTGAAAGCTCTTTAGTCAGGTTTCCCATTAACCAAAACAGGCATTAAATTACTTAAAGACAATCATTAATTTAAATAAGTATTTTGTTACTGTACACATAAATCACAGTTGTCACACCATCTAAAAACCCAGAGATGCACCGTGCGAAAGAGGTCACCTCTTATTTTCACACCCCAAGACCTCCCAAAATCTCTTACTGGGCCAGGACATGACTGAGAATCGCAGATTCAGGCATCCCTCACACCAAGGGAAATGTGAAACCACACCACGGATTCTAATAGAGTAAATCCTAATGGCACTGATCTTGCTGAGATCTGGCAGACTCACGTGCAGGACAAGGAACACCGTACTGCCATCCCAGCAGTCCTGAGATGCTTTAAGCAGCAGACCTGACAGTTCCCACGGTGCATTCCTCAGCTTCAGAGAATACTTGCTGGGGATGACAGCAAGTGGTGTCAGAGGATCCTAAGAATCTCTGGAACAATGGGCCACTACCGGTCTTCAAAATGTCCTGGGGAACGCCATGCCCCTTTTACAGTCTGTTCCATTGGCACCCAAGGGCAGCAATGCTCCATAAACTGTCCCCAGGCTGCTCCAAGGGCCCCTGGCTCATAAGCAACACACAAATCACCATTAGGAGCCACTGAACTAAGAAAAACCAAAACAAAACTGAATTTGGAATGGGAGGCATGGGATCTGGGAGATCTGTGTTTCCTAGATCTGCTACTGACATGAATTATTTATATTTCATTTCTCCGTATTTAATTTCCCCTCCAATTCACACAATCTCATTTATTTATATAAAAAGATTTGAGAGACAAGGATGGTTTCTCTCTCTCTCTGTACTGTGCATAGGTCAGTACGAATCTGATGTGGAAGGGGTTTCCGAGGGCTGCTGCACAGAAACAACAATACAAAAATAACAAAACATCATTTGGATTTCAGGCTTCATTGGCAGAAAGTCTTCCCTCTTGAACCTTATGTTTATACTGAAACCGAGCCCCAGACAAAGACCACGTAATGAGTAAGTTCAGAGATGCTGTTATTCTTGGACCAGGAAAGAGAAACAAAAGCGCCGAGGCGATTGCACAGAAGTCGTGATGGAGCCCCTCTTTCACTGCATTTTTGGTGACACATGACACGTATGAACATTGATCTTCAGCATGTTTGTATTTTCCTGGGAGTACAAGTTACTATGGATTTCTACCATACTGAAAGCAACAGCCTTGACTCAACATCCTTGCAATGCCCTCCAAAACTGATCTTATTCAGCCTGCAGCCCGTCTGCTTTATCATGGTGCACTGACACCATCAGTCAAAGCGACCCTGGTAACACAACAAAGAGAAGTGGCTCCATTCAGGGATGGTAATGCTTCCTACCTCTTCAGCTCCTTGAAGTGGAGGAACTGTTCCTGTGAGTAGGTAAACTCAGAAGCAGGATGGCCTCGACAGGGCATGAGTCTGAGACGATGTAACACCCCTCGCTCTGTGACGGACATCCTCGGTGGCTGCAGCCACAAGGTATTACCTACCAGACATCATTACAAACTAAAGGGCCACGTGCTGCTGCACTGAGGTCATGCAAATGTCTAAGACAGAAACCGGGTTATTGAGAGTTTAAATGACTTGTGCATGCCAGCAACAAAGCAGGGCACAGGATGGAAGACAGAAATGCATTAACTGGGGAGGCTGAATGGTTTTCAGTGCTGCCCTCCCCACTACACTCCTCAAAGGAATGTGTGCCTCCCCAGTTACAGCTGACTGGGGCTGACCCTGGTCCAAATCTTACGCCTCTGCTCTAAACTAGCAGCCACCTTTCCTCCCTGCAGTCACCAACATTTTGCAAAACAAAACAAGACAAAAAACTGTAAATGCATTAACAAGAAGAATTTCTCCTCCTCCCCCCACCAAGTCCTGGTGGCACATAAAAATGCCAGCAGAAACTAAGTTTTCCAAATGAGGGTACTTGTAAACATTTGGCACATACAGTCCCGATTAACTTCCCTATCCTCCTTCTCAGGCTCTGTCTGAGACTTTGCACCCAATGGGCAACTCTGAGCCAACAACGCAGCCATCTATCAACTCCCTAAACCAACAGCACCACCAGTGTGTTGCCAGAAGTTAATAGTTGCACATCTCACCTCTTCCTAGAACTGCCCCTTTATCTGAGATTATCACGGACTATCACTCGGTCTGCAGTTTGCCTAGGATCTGCTAAATGTTTCTCTACAAATTCATCACTCAGTGCCCATTCACAGCCGTGCATTAACTGCTCGGTTTTCTCTGAAAGTAAGGAATTGGATCTGACACATAAGTCACCATAAACTCTACAGGATTAAGTAAGTTATTGCATCTTATAGCACAACTGGTTTCTACAAATGATACCCTGGAAATGACATTATCGCTCAGTGATTTGGTTCAATCTGATTGCTACAGTTAATGTAATAATGTAACTCAATTAGGATGCTTTTGTTATGAATGAACAACCTTGTTTAATATTGTCTGACTGTCCAGAGTCAGCTTAAATGCGATGTTGAGACGGCCTGCGAAGCCCAGAAATTCAGTGGTGCATTTTAAGAGGAGATTCAGCATGAATTAGAAAGCCCAGGCAATTTTTAAAGACAGAAAGGTCATCCTGGTGCTTCCCACTAGATGGAAATTACAAAGCAGGCATCTTTGTAACGCCTGGAAGTAAATCCAGACTTTCAACAGCGTTCAGAGACAGGCTCAACGCACTCAATTTGACTCTCATTTTCAACGCAAAGCATGTCAGGTTCATCTTAAGCTATTTATTCCACATCTCTCATCTCCCAAGAGTAGCTCCCAGCGTGGGGACCTGTAGTGAGCTCATGGTGGGTGTAATTGGAGAGCCTGGGAGATGCTGGCCAGTTAAAAGTCAATTATGTTTTTGACCTTTTCCCATTTTCATGCGCAGTGTCCCTCCGAGGTGCCAACACGCCTGCGGAGCTCCCTACCAACGCAGCAGCTAAGCAAGGCACTCCGACGCTGTCCAGCGTTTTCAACATACTCGTTGTTTGCTCATCTGCTTTTCTTAAAACTACAGCTCCTTGGCTCTTGAAGCATCTCTGTGTGAAGCAGATAACCCGAGGTCTTGCACTACAGCCTGGTGACTTATCCTTCCAACAAACCAACCAGGGTTCAGCCGTGGGTGACATAGCAAGGCGCAGGGAAAGAGACTTTGAGAGAGGGTGACACCTTCTCTGTGGGTAGCATGAGGGAAGAGGGAGGAAGCGGTTATGCACATCCTGCACTGAATTAACAGAAACATCAAAGTCCAGAAAGATCCCTACTCTGCCGATACCTGTAGGCCCAAACCTAATTCAAACCAGTTGTTATTCTCTTCACTTCTATCCTGTTTGGGGAATTTCTGGAATCCAAGGTACACAGTAGCTATATTTTACCACTTCCAACTCCACAATAGCCTTATTAGTGTTGAGCCAGATGGAGAGAAGTATGCAGAAAACCAAAGCGGTACTTGCTGGAATCCTTCTCAATTCATCGGTGCATGCATTTAATTTCCTGTCTCCTTGTTTTCAGCCTGTCCTTGGATATGTTTGCGAGAAACCTGAGATGGTTACATGTGTTGTGGTCTCCAAGACTCTTAAAAACATGACATAATTACCATAACTTCAATATATGATTTTTTTTTTCTTCTCTTTCTAAAGAAACCTCCAAAGAAATGTCTCACCTTCTCAGTTCTCAAGCCTTAAGACTTTTTTTCTTTTCAAGGAAATGTGAGAACAGACATTCAGGAATGGGGAGCATGCCTCATACATGATTATAAAATCTGATTTGTTATGAAAAACAGATGTTACTCAACAGCATAAAGTGTAAATTAATACTATACTTGAATAACTTACAGTAACATACAGTCCTTAAAGAAACACTTTTTATAATCTAGATATGTTTGGACATAGGCCAAACTCCAAGAAACACAGATTGAATTTCTGTCTGTCTCCATACACACATACCATGCATGTATGCTCATTAATACCTACTCCAAAGTATATGGAGTATATATCTAATCAACAAATACTTATATATAGGTATATTGATCACAAGAAATGTGCCAGCATGTTTCAGTACCCAGATTTCCTTCCAGGATATCTAATATTGGTTTTGTGTGGAAGGTTTAAAGACACTAGTACAAGACATACCTTGATGATTACTTAAGAAAGTATCTCAGTTGAAACTCTAAATTTAAAATCCACATTACCCAGAATAACTTCTTCCCAAAGTCTGGATTTCAGAGAGAGAATGCATGTGTGTGCACGTGCCATGTGTACACACACAGACACACACCTATTTCTTCACTGACTGGAAATTACAACCCTAGTTACACGCGGGATCAGAAAACCACACTGTGATTTTACTTACTTCTGCATCAGTGGCACCTGAAAATGAAATGCTGCCTGGCGTCCCCACATCTCACTCTAACCACCTTCACGGAACTACTTTGATAAAAGTTTTGTACATATAAAAAAAAGATGTAACACTAAAATGTGAACAAGAAAAACTATCTACCAGTTGGAATGTCTTTCTTATTGTGATCTAAGCTGCTGGGAAGGCTTTAGGAATTTGCATGTTTTCCTCAGAGATGTCTGAAACTGTCTCTTCTCTTCCTTGTACAGCACTGAGCACATCATCAGCTTTAATCTTTAATCACTTCTTCCTCTCTCCTCCCCTACAGCGAATCAAATCCTACAGTCTATACACGGATAAAACTCTTGAGCCCAGTAAAGTTTGGCTCTAAGTTTTGCAATAAAGACAGGAAGATTTATCGCCAGGAATGCATTATACCAAAACAAAATACCCAATTGTCTAAAGCAGTATCGCATCCCAAAACTCTGCCCTAGACAAAACAGCAGAAAAAGCAGAGTGCACCTCGGATGGAATGACTTGACACGGCAAGGTGGGCATGCAGGGATGCTTTGAACAGGACCGGGGCAGTGGCCATCAACTGGCAAACAGAAGGTTCAAACTGAACGTGAGGAAACCCTTCTGCCCTGTGAGGGTGACAGAGCCCTGGGACAGGCTGCCCAGAGAGGGGGGGAGTCTCCTTCCCTGGAGACTTTCCAAAGCCGCCGGGACTTGTTCCTGTGTGATCTGCTCTAGGGGATCCTGCTCTGGCAGGGGGTTGGAGTAGATGATCGTTAGAGGTCCCTTCCAACCCCAAACACGCTGTGAATCTGTGAATCCAGACAATCTTCTACTAAGGACCACGAGTTGATAAGCCCTATCGCTTTATCTCACTTCATTGTGAATATGAATGCAATTAAACACTTCAAAACACCAAACATGAAAGCTCAACAAACAAAACCAAGTTTTTTTGCTCTTTCTCCATCTGCTAATTGACACTAAATAAGAACAAGGACAGAAGAGAACAACTTCTAGGATTTCAAACACACACAACACCTACTTATCTTACAGAAACACTTTATAATGATGTACCTTTGCCTGAAAGTATTATAGATATTAGTGCTGCTGTGGGAGGAGAGCTCGTGGGCAGCGCACACACGTATTGTAGATATTTATAAAACCACTAGGAGGCTGCAATAAAATTATCTTGGGGTATATATTATGCTTTTTCAAGAAGCATTTAAAACCACTACTGTAGTCAATTCAACCTCTCCCCTAAGTTTTCTTAATACACTTTTCTCTGTGTAGCTATACCTCCAATTTTGAATGTCAATATATATAAACAGACGTGACACAAATAATGCACACCTATATAAACGGACACATTCAATGAAAATAATGCCTATTATTTTCATAGTATGCATGTGTATACCTACAAACACACGCTGCAAAATAATGTACATGTATATAAGCCATAGCTAATATTCTAAGATCCTATATGAGAACAGTAATTGCTTACACCGAAAGAATAAGAATTTAAAATGAGGAATAGATGTATGTAGTGCTACAGATTTATATATGAATCTGCATACCACATATGCACGAAGCATAAAAGAGAGTGCAAGATGAACATACAAATATAACAGCAACATTTGGTGTATTTGCATACTACCATGGTACATGCCTGTTACACACACACATGTAAAACTCACATATACCTTAATACTCCACATTCCTGGATATTTTTGCTTTTAATGTTAATTTTCATACCACGATTTAATTTTTATCCTTATAAACCAGCTCACAAATGGTATTTTTTAAAAGCTGATGGTTGAGCAGTATTTTAAGACGCTGATGTGACAGCGTCCGAACTTTCAAAGCACCGCGTACCCTAGGAGGAGCGTTTGGGGCATCTGTGCCAGCCTCCCTGTGTTTCAGTTCTTGATTGTTTACTCAACTGCCAGAAGATGGTCTAAAGCCCTGGGGAGAGCAAAACCTGTTTGGGCCATTGACATTGAGTATCCTTGGTGCAGGAAGTCAGGACCTTAGAGGTATCCATCATTACGCCTGCCTGAAGGCAGGCTGGAGCCAAGGAACTTGCCTGAGAAGCTAGTAAAATTTTAATGCACTCTGTAGTGCGGTCATGTCATACTCAGTTATGGCAAATAATCCCAGATGCCTGCAGAGGTAAAATGGAGCTGTAATGTGCTTGCCTCCTAACCCGAGCTGACAGCAATGATGTACGACTACCATTAGCGGAAAATATCACTTCAACTAACCCATGATCCAGCTCCGCTAAGGGTCACATTATCCATGAGGAACAAATTACACTCCCAAAGTAAATACAAATTTTCTACACGAAATGGGTACAAAAAAAGGAAAGGGGAGCCGGGCGGGGGAAGGGGGAGAGGGTAGGGGGAGCGAGGAGTGATACGTTACCTATGACAACATGCTGCCGAGTGACAAAGATGATAAAGGACGGGACAAATCATGGGCTGAAAGCGCTGTGGCACAGCCAGCCCGGAGAGCACGTACCCACGCCAGTAAACAACATGTTCGCTCCCCTTAGTGGCAAACACATAATCTTTTACAACAAACATGCTTGGCTCCGATTTTATTACCACTCTAGCTGTAGGGACCCTCTACGTGGCACATCAAATGAATAAAAAGGATCCTTATCTTTCCTCCTAATGGGCCTTAAACAGTAAGAAATACTTCATGATTGCCTGAGCGTTGCTAGCGTATAAAGTCTGGGTGATCTTTCACCCTCGGGGCAAGTTTAAGGCGCTGCATTTTCCAGAGTTAAAAAGACAACACCTGTACAAATACACAGCATAAATCGCACTGATGGGAAACATCCTGGCTTTGCAGAAACAGTTTTAGAAATAATACTGAGAAACTATTTCTCTAATCCTACCCTTAGCCAAAATAAATATATGCCAAACAGTAAGATATCAGTATCCCATGACCTGAAGTAATTGCTTAAAATTGGATTCTCAGCCACCATTTCCCCACGGAGCCTTGTTTGCTAAACACGTCGGTACCCACCATCCAAGGAGTTTTTTCAAGAATTCAGCTCCCTCTTCTTCACGGAAATAATCCTTTCGCCCTTCCAGGAGCGCAGTGTGCTGCTGCTTGGGGCTGGATGGGCCTGACAGCTCCTCAGCTTCTCTCCCCCAGCCGTAACCTGGCACACAGACCCCCAGGGAGTTCCACTCGGGGGAGAGAAGGCCCCCACCATGAACCCCTCCTGGAGCTCCAACATAAAAGCCCACACCCATACTGCAGTCAGTCCCCCACTCCTGAACCTCAGGACCTTGCAGCGCCCTTTCCAGTGGTTTTCCCTGCCTATACCCCTTCCGCTCCCTGGCTGGGAGTGCCAGGGAACCTCTCACGCAAACTAAGGCTACACATGAACTTCTCAGACTCTCTTATTCATCTGGGGACAACACACTTTACATTTTGAAGTTTTCCCTCTAGAAATCACCCCAGTCTTCATATACCCACACCTAGAGTTGAAGAGTGTAGAGAACAGGATGAGAAAATGTACTCTGACAATGCATCTATGTTCCAACAGCCCAATAAATGCTGAGAGTTCTCTCTATGACCAAGATTTTTCAGACCAGGAAAATTATCATTTATTATTTATACTCCATCAGTGCATAAACACCAAACTGAACTCCTGCTTGAGGTTTTAGGCAATAAGAGGAGTACAGCTATTACCCTATGGACGCGGTGCTGGCCACATAAAAATTTAGCTGGCTCGCAGCTCTGTATCTGCTACAGCCCTGGCACCATCCAGGTGGACGTTTTTCTTGCAAGTGCTACCCAAACTCATGCCTCCTCATGCCTCCCAGGAGTGAGGGTAAAAAATATCCTCAATACAGTTTTGCTTCCAAGCATCCTACTAAAAAATCCCAAACTGATGCAACTGCCCACGAGAGTGAATTGCCTCGTCTAGAAATGTACTCCTCTGTAATATATAAAAAACCATAAAGAATATCATCACCATTTAATCCATTATTGGAAGAGCTTTGACTTCCAGCAACAGAATATGCAGCCCTGTGCAAAGCAGCTATTTACCTTGGTCTTATGTTTCTTAGCAGAGTTTATGGCGGGGTTGCTTTGGGTTCTTTCTGTTCCCAAAGAAAGGACAATTTGCTGTGCCCTGCACGTGTTTTGGAGGAAAGGGAACAACAGAGCAGCACTGCCACGTGGGCCAGCACAGCTGGAAACAGCGCTCTGTTTATTCGGCAGAGACCCAACTAAGCAGGACACTTCAGATCAGGAGGGCAGGGAAGACATGGCTTCTGAAGTTCACGAGCAACGCACTTTGCATTTATTCAGTGGTACTGAAAGGTGTGGGTTTAAGTAGGCCCATCCCAACTTCCTCTTGTAATAAATATATGTCTTTATAATTACCTAAACCAGTTGAGTTTGTAAAGCTGGGCTAAAAATTGTGGGTTTTTTTTAAACACAGCCAGAGGCACACTGGAAAGCAAACTATACATAAACACTTGTATGTGTGGATACTGAACTACCAAACATGAAATACAGTCTACATACTAAACTGGCCAACACACACCTGCCCAAATACTACTCCAAAGGCCACGGACAAAATCATTATCCAAAAGCACTTCAGAAACATACACAGGGTGCAGGTGTGAATGTGCTTGTGTGCGTACAGATATACACAGATAACCATTCCTTTCAGCTGAGTATATATGTGTATAGATACACAAACTTGTCTATAGATATACACAAATAACCATTCCTTTCAGCTGAGCATAGCAGAGCGGCTTAGGTTGTTTTCCACGCCCAATATTTGGTTCATAGCTGGTTTATATGCAATCAAATGTATTAGCATTAAAAACATTCTGATGCAAGAAGTGTCATTCTTCAGCTCTCATGGTGCTTTCAATGGCACCTTATTTTTCTCTTCAAAAACAAACACCTGAGCACAACAGCCACCCGTCCTACTCCCCTCCAAGCTGGGGTAAGCTTTGTTGTTATTCCCCTCTGGCCATACGCCAACACCTTGCCAATTGAGCCACCAGTTTCACCAAACTCTTTCCTCCCTTTGCATCCTACACAAAGTCCACCCAAAGCAAAGCCCGTTCCAGCAGGAACACTCGGCAGTGCTTGGGCTGCAGCCGTAACCAGATGCTGCTGGGCCCTGGAAGAACACGCTGTACTGGGATTCAAGAGCCTCGGCAAGAGAGAAGCGATTGGGCACTGCTAGGACATACATGGAATTAAAGTCATCAACTGCAGTAATTTTTTTAAGTTATACATCCTATCAAAGTTGGATAAAATTCCACCAAGAGGCAGGCATCTCCTCCTCTGGAATCAGGTGCAAAGCTGTCCCTCTTGATCTATGAAGTGTTTTCCTAAGAAGTGAAAAACCACTAAAGTGCCTCACACTGAGCCTTAATTTTAAAATCAGTCGAATTAAACAGGGTGGTGAGAGGAAATGGTAGAGATGGCGAATAAAAAAGGACCTTACTCCTTATCTCATCTTTAGCACTTGACTTCCTTATCAAGGCTGTTTGTATATCTCTTCAAAACAGGAAGATAAACTATGTGCTTGCACTCGTGTTTTTAATATTGTATTAATTACCACGGGTATAATTTTAAACATTGTATCTAGATATCAGAAGATAATACAGTTGCACTTAAATTTATCAGCTGTGCAATAGCTTGCCCTAATTTTAGATGATCAGCTCTGGAGACCTGCTCAAAGAGGAAGACTGACAGACTTTTTAATGGAGAAAATCTGAGTTCCCCTGGGATCCATACTTTTTTTGAATTCAGTAAGAAATCCCAGTGGCATTTGCTGAAAGGATCCCAGGGTGGAAGATGACATCTCTCTAAGAATTAGTGTTTCATATTCTGATGCAAGTCCCCCAAATATACCCTCCCTCCACAGACACACTGCTACCTCTTCAGGGCTTTTAGCAACAGGAGAGCAAAATGCCTACTTTGAATGCTCCAGTCCAGTACCCTGTGCCAAATTGGAATGAAGGAGCATGAATCTATATAAACAGATAAATTATCTACCCAAACCATGTCATTTAAAACTGAGATGCTGACACAGCCTTAGCTACAGTACTGCTAAGCAGGGGCTGCATCATTTTTCAATTAAATATCCTTGTTTCTTCTTCCAGAGAAACCTCTGGAGAAATGTCTCATTTGAGGGCAGACATAGACAGAAAGTGACTCTGTCTGTCGGCTCCCAATTAAAGGCTAGGGAAGATGGATTGGAGGCACAGCCATCACCTAATAGAGATCAGATATCAACAATGATTTACGCAGCCAGATAGATACATATTCAAGTGGGGAAAAAAATAATACTAACAGCCCAGACATTACTTTTCCTACTCTGTCACCACACACTATTCATCTGCTCCTCAGCGTCCCAGGTCCTGCTCCTTCCTGCATTATGCTTCCCTGTGCCCCATCTAGTCATCCTTGAACCGACTTGTCTTTCAGCCACCTCCATCTGTCACACACCTCTTATCATACTGATCTGCCATTTTTTATTCAAAGGCACTGGTCTATATTCTGGATTCCAGGTCTTATCTATTCTAGAGGAAATATGTACCTGTCTTGCATTACTGCTGTCTCTCGTGAATGTATTATTTCCCAGACACACTGAAGGACCAGTGTGGGTTTGCCCTCAAAAATCCTAAATGAAGCAAAATCGTTTTCTTTACGTTTTCTGAACATCAAATACAGAATTTGTCTGCAGCAATATACCATATATTCTGTACACTTCAGGATATCAATATCTGCAAGACATAGTCCTAAAGAAAAGCAGATCCCCTCTTGCCGGAAACATTTCAGGCAAAGGTGTGTCTGGTGGGAGGAGAGTCACTCCACGATCCTCAGAATACACTGACCTAGGACCAACCACAAGCAATTTGACAATTCGCTACTAGAGCAGCTCCACAGTTGGAGGCTAATATCCTCATCGTGATATAAGACATTTGGGTCAAGGATCTTAAAACTTCTAGTCCTGCTTAGTACCCTCAGCTCCTGTGGTTATTAATGAAAACTGAGGATGCTGAGCACTATTTATGAAATGATCAACCTCTTGCACAGAGGTTGGCGCCCTTCACTTCTCCCAGTGCATTTCGCTCATAGGAATTTTTGCTCCTAAAAATGTTATTTTTTTTTTAAAAGCAGGAATTCAAAAGTCTTCTGGGTCCTATTGAAAGAGATCTAAAAGATCCTGCCTGTCTGAAGAAAAGAAGTTTCTACTTGTCAGTTAAACAAAGGAATAACGCACAGCCTCCTTTATAGTGTGTACTTTACCTGTCATCCAACAGCCCATTATCATGTCACGGCAGAGTGCACTTTTCTACAGGTCACTTTGTTTAAAATGACATGGATAATGCACATGTCAGCGAGCTGACAGTCCCGACCGTCCTTCAGAGATAAAAACCGCAAGACGAGCGCCTGTTCTTATCTGGGGTACATGCCTTGGTCTATCATCTAAGTCAGGCAGAACATGATTTCTCCAGAGAGCACTTTTTTCATTTCCTGATTTTAAGGAAATCAAATAAGCACCATTTGTCTTCATCTGAATATGCTTGACCTGCTCAAATGATGATGTCTCGCATTTTATAACAGGCTACATATGCTGAATTCAAATTAACAGCAGAACAAGGCCTTTAGATCTTTGCCTGGGCTGCCAGCACAGGCTGAACAAATACGCCAGGGTTAGCAGTCGACTTTTAGAACTGGGCCTGAGCTGTAAAACTCAAACCTGGGTCTGGTCATGGGATTTGAAAAGCACTCAATTATTAGGGATATTTGGATCTGCACTTAATCTCATTTCATTAGGAGGGAAGACAAAATACAGATCACAGAGATGAAATACACATCTGGATTTTAAATCTTTCCCACACAAGTACTGGGATATTCTGTGTGAGATACAATCTTGAGTCTCTCTTGTACTGGAGAAACTATCCTCAGCCAGCACACCCCACCATCCCCAAAAGCTGCCTCTGACTTTTTATACAGAAGCATTGTAAGAGAAAAATACTATGGAAGTGGCAGAGGTTTAGCTTCATAAATGCAGCAGTGGCAGGAAATTACACTTCTGGTTCTGGGTGCCATAAACATAGGAGCTGAAATTCCGTTTATCATCCTCCACTGCAGAAGGAACATCCTGAAAATGAATAATCACTTCACAGGATGGAATGTAATGGTAATGCATTAAAAATTCATATCTGAAAGTGCAGGTTAATATTCTGTGCAAAAACCCAACAAAACCTCCCCTTTCTGTTGTCACACTGATTAACTCCAGTGATTAGTTCCCTTATGAAAGGGAAATCACTGCAGTTCAAAGTAAACAGTGGTTCTTTAACATAGTTAGCAAATTATTAAGAAACATGAGGAGAAAAAAAAAGTCTCTACTTGGGAAATTACTGAAAAAGTTGAAGGGCAAAGCTTTGGCAGTTATATACAGAATGGCTTGAAAATTTCCTTTGCTTCCTGCTACAAATCCTGTAGAAAACTGATTAAATTAATGAAAGGTGATTTTTGTTTTCATTGTTTCCTTACAATTTTACATCATGCTTGTTCTTTTCTGTTGTACAAGCTACACACCAGCATGGTCATCTCTCTTCTTCTTGGCTTGACTTGCCGCTAGTTGACAGAACCACTTATAAAACCTTAAACAATTCCATCTTATTATATGAATCATATTTTCTGACATTACTTTACCCTCCCCCAACTTCCATTCCCCAGTTTATCCAGTGAAAGAGGAGACAAAAGTGATTACATTATCAAAATATCCCTTAAGGCTCAACATACAAATGAAAATCACAAAATCCAACCTGGAAATAAAGAAATTAGACCAGTTTTTCTGCAATGATTATTTCATTTTTGCCAAAGGAGGAAAGTAGATGTTAGTCTGTTCACAACATAAAACATTAAAATGTGCATCAGTGGGATACTAGTCCTTCATTACTATTAGTCTTCTAAACAATGAACAGCATTAGAGATCAGTGCCTGACTTTTTCAGCAGGACATTTTTTACATTTTCCACTTAGAAACCCAAAGTTATTAGGATAATTATCAGTAAGTTGAGTCACTTGATTTAATGTATGGTTTCCAAATGCTGTGTCTAACAAGACAGATATACATGTATCAGCTGTAACACTTCACTTTGAGTTTGATGACCATTGCTTGCAGACAGGCAAAATAGGCAATAACTGGTTAAATAAGGGTTAAAAACTGCAAATGTGAGGTTTACAAACAAATTTGGTTGTTGTTAGAACTTCCCAAGGGAAAGTGTAGCCATAGAAGGGGTTGGTAGTGAGACTGGTGTTCATAAACAACCCACACAAACCATTGCATCAATATGCTGGAAGATGAATTGTGTAGCCTCCAAAATATTCATTAAAATTCTCTTTCCTTGGAGGTCTATTCCAAAATTAAATTAAAGGAAACAAAGTATTTTTTTTGTGCAGAGAAGCTTTAGATCAATTAAAAAGAAACTTTGAATAAATAACAGAATAAGAGGAATAAGTGAATCAAACAAATCCAACAAATTATTTTTGCTCCCATACTTATTTCCTTTCTTACCTTTTCTTCTTGATCACTGTCGCTGTCACACTGAAAGACAAAAAGAAAAAAAGAACAGGTAAGAGAAACTTGCTACAGCAAAAAAAAAGGAGAAAGTTTTCTATGAAAAAGATGGCCGAAACGCTTGTAAACCCTACGGCATCAAGATGGGTACCTTTAGGAAAAAGCTCACTTACTGAAGGGGAGGGAATTTCCCCCCCACCGTTGCTGAAGACAAGACATTTGTACGTTTGAATTTTGAAACACTGAAAACAACAAAAGCCATTTGCAACGCCCTCTGCGAGTTTAATTCACGTGCACAGGGGCTGATGGTGCGTGGGCACGTTGAGACTCCAAAACTGGATCAGAGAAGAAGAAAATCAGTATGACAGCTGTTTTGTTTTCCTCTGACAGACAGTATTTCTCACACTGCCTGCCAACACATGGGCTTCAAAGGCTCCTCAGATAGGAGGGTTTGGACATGGCTTAGGTTTGCCTGTCCCAGAGAGAAGCATTTGCAAGGCCACCACCTCCCAGGACTACATGGAAGGTTCACTCTGTGTCTTTGGTTACTCTGCTGGACTGAAGAATTCAGAGATCACAGCGGAAGCAAGAACACGTCAGATCAGTTGACTCACTGAGGTAGCGCAGGTATTGTAGTGAACACCTATAACACTAGAAGATTCTGAACAGTAAAACAGGCAGGTCTTGGTATTTATCAAGTGCCATCGCTCAATTTTTAAATAACTTTTACTATTGTAGAAGTACAGCGGGACTAGATGAATCAAGCTTCAGCACAGACACGCATCAGAAACCCAACACACATTTACATTTGCTAGAAGCACAAAAGCTGTACTTGAAATAAGACTGTATGGACCACGCAACTCGCACCTAGCTGCTTCTCTCAGACGCAGATTTGATCCATCCCACGTGTTCTGGGTAACAATGGAGTGCTCACACTTGGCTACATCTACAGCAGAAGAATGAGGGAAACACCTCCTTCTGTGTTTTTAACTGAAATTTTAGATTCTAGAGGACTGAACTATCTGTATCATTCAAGGATGAACTCATCCTTCTGCAGACCTAATGGCAGATGTTTCCACAGAAAGCATAAGACCACCAAAGAGAGCCAGGCTTTCCTAAATCAAGGACTAGCTGACTGTGTTCTGTTAGAGCAGGCAGGTGAGCCTGGTATGCATGTGTATCCCATCTGATGCATCTTTGAGTATTTTCATAAGACAACCAAATTGCTTTGAAATTAGTTATGCTTTGTGAATTCCAAAGGTTAACTATACAGTGGGATGTGAATAGACACAGCCAAACACACCCACAAATGTACATATTTGATTTCCACAAATCAAGTCATCTTCTGTGCGTTCTTTAATTATAACTTATCTGTTTCACTGGCTTGTTCCTCGTCTTCATCGGTACGGGGGGTGAAAAGGTGCCTTCCCCACACCAACGAGCTACATACTAACAAATTAAAGATAAGAACTATTTCTAGGTATTTCTCAAATAACTAAACAAAGCAAAAATTAGATAAAATCACAATCTGCTTTCAGATAATTCCAAATAGAAATGGAAGCGAAATTTATCTAATAACTGAAGTGATTTATATAGCACTAGTTGCACCCAAATACTCTGCTAACAAACAAATGTGAGAGAACATGAAGATACGAGACAGTTTTAGCTTTCATTTTGAAACCCTCACACAACAATCAAGTTAATGAAGAGAGCGTACTTAACTGACGAAAGGAAAACGGCTCATTTCCAGAACAGCAAGGTATTTGTATAAAGCACTCATACCCTCACCCTGTAAATACCATGCATTTCTACTTCAGCGTGACTACGTGTATGGGGGGACACGCAAGGCCCCACTTTTACAAAAAAGCAAACACACACACATGGATTTCCATCCACGAAAATCACAGCATGTCACGGATTCCCCATTTACGGTGTCTATTTTACAGTTGTTGGAAAAATCCAGCTTTTGGCCTACAGCAATTTCTTCCCCTGCCCAGTTACAGCCAGGAGGGCCCATTGGACCTGGGGTCCCTGCGCTGTGTGCTCTATATGTTAGGGTGCATTATAATGTCCCAGACGTGTTTCACAGCAGGGAGCTCAGAACCAATGGCTCTGTTTCTGTCCTCCGCCCACCCTCCAGACAAACTCCGATCCAAGTCCTGAGTGTAATACCTGAATCCAAAAAGATGAAGCAAGAAGTAAAAAGTGGATACATAAGCAGGCAAGAATGCTTCTCTTTTAGCAGCAGGGTTCAGAGGGTTTGAACGTGCCATCCGCTCCCGCTGCTGGGCACACGTGCGCGTATCCTGACACCCAGGTGTAGTCACAGCGCTCTGCAGCCCCTCCTTCCCCCCCAGTTTTTGTCTGGTTTAAGGAACCCCTCCTCCACTGCAGATAAAGTTTTTCCCAACTCGTAAGCTTGGAAAGAGCTCAGGGTTTTGTGTTTTCTGCAGTGTGGGGGTACGTGGGGAGGAGCGTACTTGCCAGCATTGACATCTGAATTTGCCAGCAAAACCCCACATCCCAGTGAATCTGCAGAGAAAGTGCACAGAGCGATGTCAGTGGGAAGTTATTTCCATCAAAGTGTTAAGCCTCCTGCTTTCCAATAGTCCAGTTCTAATTTCAAGGTCCGCTTAATTCCACATCAAATAATTACTGCTATACCCAGAAGCACCTTGTCTCCAGAGTTAAGCATATGGCGAAGGACTGAGACCTACTGGTGTCCATTATGGAAGCAGCACGGATGCCAAGCCGATTAAAAATGCTCAGGCTCCCTTCACAACATGCCCAGTGACTGACAGCTTCGTGATTTGGCCAGTCACTGTGGCTGCCAAAAAGCCTCTGCTGCACAGAGGCCCACATGGCACTCTGAGCAAACAGTTCCTTTTCTGGTATTAAATTCCCATACTGACCCGAGGACTTTGCTGTGAGCTCAGCAGGAGCGCACCATCCAATTTACAGCTCCATCCTCCAGAGCCCTCGGTGCCAGCCTCTGGCAGAGACGAATGATGGTCAAACCCCTCCAGCTCATAAATTATGCAAAGGCAATAAATGCACTCCGCAAACAGCTCCTAACGTTTGCCTAGCCTGGCTCCAGATCCACCCTGTAAAATGCCAGGAGTCCTGCACACACAAGGCATCTATTCCACGCATAAAGGGGGTTTGTCGGTGGGACGCGAGGAAGGAGACCCACCGTCCAGCAGTGCTGTCCTGTTCCAACGGCAGAATTTCAGGGACAAGCTGTATGAAAGAAAAAAGGGACCAGAGGAAAGGGCTTTATGCCCTGCAGTGAGATCGTATTTACATGTGGTACGTACTCGTGTGTGCTTGTGCACAGCCACGTTAAGCTAAATTTTCCCCGAGGATTAAATATATGGATTTTCTTCGGTTCATGGAAAGAATCAGACAATTTGTGTGCAGGGCTTACTCCAAGAAGACTTGCAGAAATGGGGAAGAGGTTTGCTGCTTACGCTGGAAACTGAACTGGAGCAATTCAGTGTGTTCTTCCCGTGCCTGAGTCTGCTTCGCTGTTCAGGCACTCCGGGCAGTGCACTTGCACACACATCCCCCAGTGGCCCTTGCTCTGATGGGCTCATTTACATTTCTGGATGCATTTTCTTCCCAGAGCTGCTAAAGCACAAGGTGTTTCCATCTTCTGCCGGCTTACTGCTAACCACTTCTGGGGAACAGGTCTTGGAAACCAAAGCTGACAACCGTGAAGTTGATTATCCAGAATTACTGGTGAATTTGAAGACTTGAGTCCGCATTGCTTGCTCAGTTCCTCCATTCCTCTAGCATTCTCTACCTCCCAGGGCCATAGATGAAAGTAAAATGATTTAAGAGCTTTGTGGTTCTCGGAACACCAGACTGTTTTGGAATTTCAGCGATGCAAAGGCTTTGTGCCGGCCCTCTGCTTTGAGCTGAGTTTCAGTGTTTTGTGCCTATTAGAAAAAGATGATTTTACAGTGTTTTCCCATTTTTGTTTCAGGAAACCATGGCTCTGTGCACACGCTGCATCGGAATATTCTGCAAATTACTGGGAATCGAAAATATCATACAGAGATAGCATGACCTGATTTTTGGATAACTGCCACTAGTTTCACCGGAAGCTGCACTCGATAATGTGACAAATCAGGACAAGGAGGCTACAGACACATTTTACACCTGAACAAACAGAGTTTTCTTTCTCTGATTCTCAGGCTTAAGGCACTTACTGTCTCCACACTGAACACAAGTTGTGACTGATTGCAGTCCCTCGGGGCCAGCCTGAGACGAGCCCATAGCCAAACTTCCAAAATCTGGCCCACATTATCAAAACCCCACGCAACCAACCGACCCTTAGCTCTCATTTAGGCACTGAAATGAAAGCCAGATTAGCAAAACTGCTGAGCATCCACAGCTCCCACATATGGCCAAGTTCTCAAATGAGCATGGCACAAATTGCTGCGAGATCTTTTCAAACCAAAGCCTGATAGGTCCCTGCGAGGAAAGAGCCTTCGAAATGGCTATTTCACACTTCTGAAAGTCTTGTACTGGCAGAAGGGACTCTAACGGTTGTCCCAAAAGAACTGCAGCACTCCAAACCAGAGCAAGGGACGTATCGAGATTGCTTAAAACTAGCCCCACAGAAAAAGTCTTAGAGGACATATGGAAATGTTCAGGTTGCTCCTAATTTCTATATAATGAGGGGCAATAGTGAGACCAGACTGACAATGACTTCCTCAAACTGGCCATAGTTACCACTTAAACTGTTCAAAGATATTTAATAACTAGTGTGTAGGCTACCAGTCACCATGTCACTTGACACACATGTGCAAGCATTCAAGCTACATTTTGCAGTACTTCTGCAACGCCGCGCTCAAGACGACCTAACCAGAATCAGTAACTTACAAACTGGCATTTTCATATGGACGCTGCAGTCAAAATTCAAATATTTATTCCTAAATTCAACCCCATGTGAGTGGCGAACATACAAACTTGTAAGGTCTTTGCACCAACAAAAAGGAAAGCTCTTTCTTCTTCCTTAAACCTTCTGAATCACTGCTATCAGTCTGGGTTGGGAAAGCAGAAGATGGATTCCCTGCAACATGGAGTAAGTACAACTATAACTGCAGTGGGAAGCAGAAAAAGAACTTTCCAATTCCCATTTGAGGTTTAAGTGCTACTGTTTTGTAGAAGAAAAGAAAAACTGAGGATTGGGCTAAAGATTCGTTGCACCTCCCAAATCCCCTGCCCCAGCTGGAGAGAGCACAAGTTGAAATGCACAGCACATCTCCCACAGCATCCGCAGAATGAGACTGATCCCAGTGCCACATTTCAAAAATCAGACACCCTATGAGGTTACAGCTATAATTTGAGCCCATTTTAATAGCTTGAGAGAGTCTGGGCCAAATCAAGCCGAGTAAAGGTCTGTGCCACCTCACCAGCTCATTCAGGCTGAAGCAACACGATGGATTTCTATGTACCTTGCTGATTGAACACATTCTTGTGCAAAAAGTGGCAATCATTGAATATATCATGTACAATGACATTGAGGAGGGCATTGTTCTCTATTCTGCTCAATGGACTTTGCTGGAACAGCTATTTCATAGCTTGGATCCATTTATCATTGCCACCAAAGGAGTCAGTGCTGCTGAAACGCCAGTGCTGAACAAAGTGATTCTACTCATCTGTCTGCTGAAAAGAAATCTGAAGAAAATGAGGGAAAACCCAGACCTCAGCCATGTTCACACTGACATTTACAATATTCTTGTCCATCTATCCACCAATGACAAACTGACAGCCCTGGAAAGGGCAAAGATGATATTTTAGCTATACAATTAGACCTTTGCTTCCAAGAAAAAAGGGGGAAAAAACATCTCCTAGATGAAAGGAGACACAGTCAGGGAATAAATGGGCAATTTTCTAATTGATAAAATGGAGACAGGCAGAGTCACAAAGAAACTAAGAGCAAGAATTTCACTTTTTTCTTTCCTATCTCTGACTTTGACTGCAAGTAGCATTCAGCATGGAGCTCCTTGCCAAGGATTCTTATATATAGCATCTCGCAAATTGGTTAACATCACAGTCTGCTTAGCAATTCTTCACCATTATCCACAGTGATTCACTGTAAGGAATGACTCTGAAACAGAGATGGTCTGAGAAGTTTAAGGTCTGCTTTCTCAAAAGCTAAAATTACAGATTATTCACAGAAAAGTCCCATTTTACACAAATTACCTTAGTCTGGACAAAAGATTGCAATGTTGACCTCTAATCTGAATTCCATTTTACCCAAACTACTTCACTTCAGATGAAATGTATCAGTCTTGGACATTTAAAGTTATCTTGGCCCCTTACAGGAAAAATATTCCGAACTTAGGACCACTTTCAGCTACAACTCTTTTTAATTCCTCACTCTCAGGACTTTTATGATTGCTTTGTATAGCTGAACAGGCAATTAGTGGCTCCTTCCAGCTCTGCCATCAACAAAACAATGGTTTGATAAGAAAGAATTATATTTTGAGTATTAAAATGAAAATGATTACACTGCCATCCATGATAAAGATGATCCACCTTTATCCTATTTATATAGAATGTGTATATATCCTTGGCAACTGTGGGTGGTACACAAACTCCTGGTAGACCAGAGTGAGATAATTTCTAAAGCAAAGGGGATTTTCACTCCAGAAAGACAGCTGAAGATGAGTCCTATTTTGAGGTTGGATTCTGTTGTGTCAACCTCTGTATTCCCAGGGATATCCCTCAAAGGGGAAGGCTGGTAGCTATGTATGAGCGGGAGAGACATGGAGGCTTCGTGCGCATGGCTGGGGAGGCATCAGGGCCCGCAGGAGCGCAAAACCTGCCTGAGGGCTGCCAGGGACAGAGCTGCAGCCTCTGTCCTGGCTGTCTGCCCGGGGCTCGCTTTCACCCAGGGGAAACACGCCGCCGACATCCTCAGTCACCTCCAGGCCCAGCCCCAGAGAAGGATGCAGGGAAAACAGCCCTGTAAGAAACACGTTTTCCTTTGCTCCCTGGAAAGGAGACTGAGAAGCTGAGACTGGGAAGTTACTGCAGTTCTTGGAAAAGGGCAACTTCTTTCCCCCAGTTATCACTGCCGATGGCTTCCTTATGGTGTCATTGCTCAGTGATCCCACACGTGCTTAAGGACCAATCCAGCCATCCCCAAAGAACAGGATGATGCTCCCACCAATGTCAGCGGAAGATTAAATGGGCTTTCCAGATGTACCACTGGAAAACTAATGGTGCCAGGAGTTACTCAGCTCAGCATCTTCAGAAAGCACCTGCCGCAAGTCAGGCATCCAAATAGCACTAGACTAACCGGGCACCAAGCAGCTTTTGGCCACATACGCAACTGAATCCTAATTTTAGGAAGTCGTTCTCTTTTGCAATAGAAGGATGAACTCCCTGCCTTGGTTCCTCAATAGTCCGTATGTAAAAATGACTACATGCCTTTGCGTCTGGGACTCTGAACGTACATTTGCTGCCTCCTTACCTGCCTTTCTGGCTGTAGACAATTTGAGGTATGTAATGTTATTTTTAAGCATCCTCTCAATTGATGATGACAATTTGCAGTCTGTAATGTCATTTTTAGCATCCTTCCAATTGGTGAGCACTTTGTCAGGGTTCAAAAGATGAATAATAGTAAATAATAATAAAAATGTGCATTTATACTGGTGGACTAAGTCAATAGCAAAGACATAAACTAATCAGCACTTAATGAAGTTCAGTGCCTAATAGTGCATTAGCCAGTGTATCTGTATAAGAGAAGATTCCTATTTTTCACAACTCCTGGTCTTAGCTCAAGAGTTCAGTTTGGAATTTGAGTATTCCAGGTACTTACAGGCTAATGAAATAAAAATATCCTGATGGACAAGAAGCAAAGCATGTTATGGGTTAAAATAATACAAGAATCTATTTTTTCCACTGTGTTGTGATCCATAAAAATCACCCTGAGCCTTTCCTCTTTCTTCTCTGCCTGTGAAGCCAATTGCTTTGATTGCAGTGATATGAGCTTGCTGAAATGACTTGCCCTTGCTTGTGAAGCAAATGGAACATGCTAATAGAACTTATCGCATTACCCGATGCAAAAGTGCCATAGCTCATTACTTTAAGATAAAAGGATATCATTGCAGACGGGAAGCAGAATTGACTTTCTGAGGCCCGACTTGATGATGATTTAATCAACTGCTCTCTTTCACTTCTCATCTCTGCGCCTGTCGGTTTCACAGGTGCTGTTAAATGAGACACTCAGAAAGTGAGCGGAGGGAAAGAAATTGCTGTCATTACTTTTCAAGAAAGGAGGTATGCAAATTTTCGACAGAAAGATTGCGTTCATAATGGGCCTGGTAAAATACAAGGATCATGCTTGACAGGTGAGGGCAAGTCATTTGTACGTCCTTAAAGTGAAGCAACCATCCTCATTTAGAAATTGTGCTCGATAAGAGAAGCTACAAATGAAAACCATGCAATGGCTGAGAAGCAGCAAGCAAACCTCCGAAGACTTTGCTATTGCAGATCTGCCTTCAGTAGGTGCCTGGCATGCCTTCACACACGTCTGTTCCTAACTGCCAGATGGCCAAATGTTGACCTCGGTATCTCACAGAGAACTCCTCTTAAATGGTTTTTTTACTGTCAGCTTTACATCCGCAGTCCGGGGTCTGAGAGTTTCTTCCTTTCCTCATCACAGCCAGAAACAGAAATTACAAGACAGGACAAAAAACTAAGCGAGGGGCGAGTTAACTTTGAAAACAGAATCAATAGTTTGGAGGCAACAACTTGTTTTCCTCTGCATGTAACTGAGTATTACAGACCCTGGAAGGCCAGAGCTTGCAGTTCATATAGCCAAGTAAAAAAGTAAAAAGAAGAATCCACAAAGGGTTTGGGCAGGAAGCAAAGAGGATGAAAAGATGCTTTTTCAGGGCCCAGGAGGCACCCGGGGTCCTGTGTGATTGCAACGCTAGAGGAAAGGGCAAAAAGAGAGGAACAAATGTTCTATCGACCTGGTGGAAGAGTTCTGATACTCCAAAATTAGAAGTTAAAAGAGCACAATAATTGAGATGATGAATTATGTACAGGCTAAAACCACTCTATAGATCTTGGATGGCTATTGAGCTGTTTGGATCATTTTAAACAGGGAAATAAGAACTACCAAGCTTTTTGGTGTCAATCAGGTTTTCAATCAGAGATTGATAGTCAGCCACAACAAACAGGCTCCTTGGGGACTCCACTGTATGTAATGGATACAGCAGTTTGTCATAAAAATGTTGACATTTTGTCTCAGATAACAGCATCGGACTTAAATAGAATTAATGTCATGACTATTTAGAATTAAACAAGAAAAAGGTAGGAAATACTGACACAAAGGAAGCTTGATACAATGGAAAAGGATTTAAATAACAACAGCCAGTGTATTCCACAGATAGAATATTTTATATTCTTAAAATGCACCTTTCTCAGGAGACACAGCTCATTTCGAATGCTCCTGTGTTTGTTTATGAAAAGCAATTATCAGATAGCTTATCCGACCTCTTCCCTGTGTGTCAGGTTCTTAACCCTCCAAAGACATCTACCTAACTGGTACTGACCCAGCAATACCCTCTAGATCTGACTCGCCTCTCACCAAAAATACTTCATTGCAGATTGAAAAGCAACAGGATGGAGGAGAGCGAGCTTTGGGCTGGGACTCAGAAGATCCACCCTCTGTCACTGGCTACCAGTATCACCTCAGGCAAGTCGCAGTCTCTGCTTCTGTCAACCCTCCACTTCTCATGTTTGGTTCATTAAGTGGTACGTTCCTTAGGATTGGGTTACTTTTCACTATATGTGTTTATAAAGTTTGCAGGATAACAGGGCATTTTTCTTAGAGAATTTTGGTCTTAGTAAAGCGAAGAAATAAAGAAGTAGCAGAATAAAAAGCATGAGACTTGGAGCAGGCCCTAGACACATCATGCCTCTTTTCAATACAGATCTCATCTTCCACCAACTAAACGGCATGGCTTATAGCAAATCATATCGTTTCAACTGAAAATTATTTTTATTTTAAATTACGGGAACACACGCAAAGAAACAGCAACACAGTATCAATAGCGTTGCACGGGGGTTGTTCTCTTTTACAAGCTGCAGCAACTCTGAGCACGAAATGGCTACTGAAACACACACTAAGAGAGATTCCATTGATTTGTAAGATAAAATAGTTGTAGAAATAATGTCAGAAACAAAACAAAAAAAAAGAATAAAAAGCCATCTCTTCTCTTCTTTACCAAACAAGAACTCTTTAGCTTTTGAGCTCAGTATCTTTACATTAGGCTAAGCAATTTAAACTGAATTGCATAAATAATAATAATAATTCCCCAAACAACCCAAAACAATTGATCCTTAGGGATAAGACCTTAACAGCTGAGCTATAAACCTCTGAACACTGGATTTTAATGGATACTAAAAAACTCTTAACTAAGCCCTATAAATATAACCTGAAACAAAATGATTTGTGTTGTAAGCTGTTTGCAAACTCCCATAAATGTTCCTCATTGTCATAATGCCAGAAAAATAACCAGACTGTGTACTGAGCTCTGTAAACTGGCTTCTGTGCTGGGGGTTCATTCCCTTTTCCACCCTCTGTTTTATAATTCATCACTCACACAGTTGTTATATATTATTACTATTTATTGCTGCCTTTATCATTTTTGTACCATTTATAAATTGTCTGTGATAGACCTGAGGGAAGGAAAGGATTATTCTAAATCAACAGCAAGTAAATACAAATTGTAAAGACAATGGCACACTTTGGCCTGCCAGCCTTAAATTTCCTCTTTTGACATACGCGATGCTGTAATTTGGAAGCTGTAATCTCTTATTAGGAAATGAATGCATTCTTTTTTCCAGAATGCCGCAATTATAATAATTAAATTTAAAACAGGAGTTGTATTTCTTTATTTAGAGGTAAGCATAATTGTACATCCCTGACTTATCAGCTGGACTCAACCATTTGATATTCATGGAGTGGCTGGGAAAAGTGAATAATAGTCATAGTCGGGGGGATGCTGCCCAATGGAGCATCAGCTGCTGGGGCTTCCCTTCCCCCTTCATTACCAGCAGTGGTAGAAGCAGTACCTCGGTGTGTCCAAATGGCCCCCACAAGTATGGGCTACTTCTAGTTGACTCTCCAGGCTCGGCTTCTCCAGCTCCCCCTTCCTAAGGACCTTCTGGAAGGAATCCTAAACCCGGGGGTGTCCTCTTTTGAGGAATTGCTATTACACTGACATTGCCTTCTGCAGCATTGCAGTGAGAAAAACCTTGGGACTCGGCGCTCAACCATCGGATTATATTTACAGCAGAGAGATGAGAGCTTCAGGTAAGCGCCAAACCTCTGTTTTAGGACCATTGCCATGGGAACCAGGCCCTCAGTTTACCACCAATGCACTTCTGGTAGGGGTATAAAAAGACAGTTTGGGTTTTTTTTCCCCTGCTGCATTAACCCACCACCACGGTAAGGTGACAAAACCTCCTGTATCATAAATGGTATCACAGTCTCCATGGCTGTTATCAGCAGTGGCAAATTACCTGGCACAGCCAAGGCAAGGTATTGCTTTGAATAACTGGCTTTTAGCACAGTGTTCAGAAAAACTATCCTTGTCCAGGCGAGTCTTAGAAAATGCAAGAGTTCTGCCAGCAACAACTGTGTTTAAGCAGGGAAGTAGCTAACACAGCACCGAGTGCCGTCGAGACTGCCCGTACGTTCCTTTTTCAGCTGCAATGATACTGAAACATCACACTGCTAGAAATTATCTCTTCCAAAGGGAACCCCACAGAAGGGCCAGGAGGCATCCTGAATGTAAAACACAGGACTTGCCATTAAACCTTTGTCAAGAAAGAAGGGAGATACTGAAACAGAAGGGGATGCATCTTGAAAACACGTCTGTCTGGGAACATGGGGACCCACGGGAGGCCTAGGAGGAGCAGAAGCTTCATGTTTCTGATCTTTATGGTCACCACTATCCCACAGGCAAAAATTCACCCTGGATTTCGGTCTGCATGATCCCAGTAACGCGCGCATAAAGGAACTTTTAACTGCTCAGCCTGTGATGTACAGTTTTGAGACAGATTAGGTAGAGCATGGAAATTCATTGCTTTCTCCAGAGATGCTCTCTAGGAATACAGAGCCATGGAATTTCACAAGGGTCTTTTTTGACAGGTAGAGGCTCCCTCTATTTTATAGACTGTGGATGCCAAATGACTGGAAGTTCAATTCTCATCTCTGTTTAAAATTTAGTAATAGGAAGGCTCTGAGATTTCAAACACGCTCTCTCCATGAAAACCTCTGTAGGCTTTATCTTCAGTCTAAAAAGCAAGTTACTAATAAGATGCAATGGGTAAACGCCAGATTAATGTAGACTGGTGCATATTTTAAAAATGGGGAATAATTTCTTAGTATTCACTTAAAAACATGGTCGACTTTTCTTAACTGAAAAAAATTAATGAAA